>CAMRHE010000796.1:460000-468231 GCA_947044405.1 Leptodactylus fallax | reverse complement strand
TAATATGTATGCAGTATATAATGTACAGTGTGTGTGTGTATAATATGTATGCAGTATATGTGTGTGTGTAATATGTATGCAGTATATAATATATGTACAGTGTGTGTGTATAATATGTATGCAGTATATAATATATGTACAGTGTGTGTATATGTATGCAGTATATAATATATGTACTGGTGTGTGTGTATAATATGTATGCAGTATATATGTACTGTGTGTGTAATATGTATGCAGTATATAATATATGTACAGTGTGTGTGTGATAATATGTATGCAGTATATATGTACAGTGTGTGTAATATGTATGCAGTATATAATATATGTACAGTGTGTGTGTATAATATGTATGCAGTATATAATATATGTACAGTATGTGTATAATATGTATGCAGTATATAATATATGTACAGTGTGTGTGTATAATATGTATGCAGTATATAATATATGTACAGTGTGTATAATATGTATGCAGTATATAATATATGTACTGTGTGTAATATGTATGCAGTATATAATATATGTACAGTGTGTGTATAATATGTATGCAGTATATAATATATGTACAGTATGTGTATAATATGTATGCAGTATATAATATATGTACAGTGTGTGTATAATATGTATGCAGTATATAATATATGTACAGTATGTGTATAATATGTATGCAGTATATAATATATGTACAGTGTGTGTATAATATGTATGCAGTATATAATATATGTACAGTGTGTGTAATATGTATGCAGTATATAATATATGTACAGTATGTGTATAATATGTATGCAGTATATAATATATGTACAGTGTGTGTGTATAATATGTATGCAGTATATAATATATGTACAGTGTGTGTGTATAATATGTATGCAGTGTATATGTACAGTGTGTGTAATATGTATGCAGTATATAATATATGTACAGTGTGTGTAATATGTATGCAGTATATAATATATGTACAGTGTGTGTGTATAATATGTATGCAGTATATAATATATGTACAGTATGTATAATATGTATGCAGTATATAATATATGTACAGTGTGTGTATAATATGTATGCAGTATATAATGTACAGTGTGTGTGTGTATAATATGTATGCAGTATATAATATATGTACAGTGTGTGTGTGTATAATATGTATGCAGTATATATGTACAGTGTGTGTAATATGTATGCAGTATATAATATATGTACAGTGTGTGTAATATGTATGCAGTATATAATATATGTACAGTGTGTGTGTATAATATGTATGCAGTATATAATATATGTACAGGGTGTGTGTATAATATGTATGCAGTATATAATATATGTACAGTATGTGTATAATATGTATGCAGTATATAATATATGTACAGTATGTGTGGATAATATGTATGCAGTATATAATATATGTACAGTGTGTGTATAATATGTATGCAGTATATAATATATGTACAGTGTGTGTATAATATGTATGCAGTATATAATATATGTACAGTATGTGTATAATATGTATGCAGTATATAATATATGTACAGTATGTGTATAATATGTATGCAGTATATAATATATGTACAGTGTGTGTGTATAATATGTATGGTAGTATAATATATGTACAGTGTGTGTATAATATGTATGCAGTATATAATATATGTACAGTGTGTGTATAATATGTATGCAGTATATAATATATGTACAGTATGTGTATAATATGTATGCAGTATATAATATATGTACAGTGTGTGTATAATATGTATGCAGTATATAATATATGTACAGTGTGTGTATAATATGTATGCAGTATATAATATATGTACAGTGTGTGTATAATATGTATGCAGTATATAATATATGTACAGTGTGTGTATATGTATGCAGTATATAATATATGTACTGTGTGTGTATAATATGTATGCAGTATATAATATATGTACAGTATGTGTATAATATGTATGCAGTATATATATGTACAGTGTGTGTATACTATGTATGCAGTATATAATATATGTACAGTGTGTGTATAATATGTATGCAGTATATAATATATGTACAGTATGTGTATAATATGTATGCAGTATATAATATATGTACAGTGTGTGTATAATATGTATGCAGTATATAATATATGTACAGTATGTGTATAATATGTATGCAGTATATAATATATGTACAGTATGTGTATAATATGTATGCAGTATATAATATATGTACAGTATGTGTATAATATGTATGCAGTATATACTATATGTACAGTATGTGTATAATATGTATGCAGTATATAATATATGTACAGTGTGTGTATAATATGTATGCAGTATATAATATATGTACAGTATGTGTATAATATGTATGCAGTATATAATATATGTACAGTATGTGTATAATATGTATGCAGTATATACTATATGTACAGTGTGTGTATAATATGTATGCAGTATATAATATATGTACAGTGTGTGTATAATATGTATGCAGTATATAATATATGTACAGTGTGTGTATAATATGTATGCAGTATATAATATATGTACAGTGTGTGTATAATATATATGTACAGTGTGTGTATAATATGTATGCAGTATATAATATATGTACAGTGTGTGTATATGTATGCAGTATATACTATATGTACAGTATGTGTATAATATGTATGCAGTATATAATATATGTACAGTGTGTGTATAATATGTATGCAGTATATAATATATGTACAGTATGTGTATAATATGTATGCAGTATATAATATATGTACAGTATGTGTATAATATGTATGCAGTATATACTATATGTACAGTATGTGTATAATATGTATGCAGTATATAATATATGTACAGTATGTGTATAATATGTATGCAGTATATAATATATGTACAGTGTGTGTATAATATGTATGCAGTATATAATATATGTACAGTGTGTGTATAATATGTATGTCTGTAATTAATTACATATTCTACATTAGTTGACTCTGCTGCCTGACCATGGTGGGGTGGGGGGGGGGATGGATTCATTGATTAACCTTTTCCCGAATGGAGACCTGCAGGGGTGTAATCGTGTATAAAGCGTTGTCGTTTGCCGTGCCGATCCCCTGGCGACTCGCCGTAGATGATTACTTTACCGTTATTCTTCAAAAGAGGAAAACCTGTGTGATGGGCGAGCGGCCGATGAGCGTGCGGTGAGTCATGGAGCAGCACGCGTCCGGCCTGTCCTCACGTCGCCTTCATCCTCACATACAAATCTTCTTCATCTTCACCGCCGCTACTCGTGAGCCCATCCTCAGTCATACATGCTCTAGTCTTCAGACTAATCTTACCTTGTATCCCACTGTCAGGATGTCTTTGTAGCGACCATTCACTTGCACTAAAGTGAATATACTCCTTCAAGGGATTCTCCACCCACATTTGAGACAGACTGGTTGCTAAGTATACACTACCTGGCAACCGTCTTTAACTTGACATCGTCATTCACCATGTTCCTAGCAACTAGCCTGGCCTAGATTACTTTATATGGGAGCAAATTGTCAATATGTAGGGGGCATAGGGGCCCGGCAGCCCAACCAGCCTGTCCTCATTGTCTTATTGTCGAGATGTCCCTATTATTATAAGTGGGGGCCCCATTACATATTTTCCATTGGGGCCCAAGTTACTCCTCTGTGATCTTCCACCAGCATGTATCACCCCAACCAAGGCCATGAATGGAGCTCTAAGGATACGTTTGCTTCACCCAGCGGACTCGCCAATCACAGGGCTCAGCCACAGTGTGAACAGAGCCTTAGAGATGTAAGTTGGCACCAGGCCACATCTTATCACCCCTTCCCTGCCTCAGTTCCATGGGAAGTATTTGGAAAATGGTTGCTAGGAAGATATTGCCTAGCAACCCTATATCTATATATCCAGTATAAGTATATCCATAATAACCAGACTGTCATAGCGGTGATGGTATAGAAGTAAAAAAAAGCCGCTTGCTGTTCATCTGACACGGTTTTGGTGGTATATGGTGTGGTATACACTGTCATTGCTTTTATTTTCCTGCTGTAAATTTTCTTAAAGGGGTTTTCTCGGGCTTAGGATAGTTCATCAATGTGTGATCGGCAGGATCAGCGATGGTCCATCACCCAGGACCCCCACAGATCAGCTGCTTGAAGAGGCTGCAGTGTTGAGGTGAGCACAGCGGCCTCTTCTCTGAATGCCAAGCACAGCGCTGTATATTGTATAGTGGCTGTGCTTTGTGTTGCAGCTCAGCCCCATTCACTTGAATAGGACTGAGCTGCTGCTGTACCATGTGACTGACTGAACATCATGTCATCGGCACAAGGAAGAGGTCACAGTGCATCAACCAGCTGATCTGTGCAGGTCCCGGGTGTCTGCCCCCTGCCGATCACATATTGATGACCTATCCTAAGGATGTATAACATGACATATGTTGTATACAGAGGTATACTATGCAGTCTATGGGTAACGTATGCGCTCTATGCCTATACAGTGGGGCATACATCGGGGGCAGCCATTAGCGATATAGATTGGGAGATCCTCCTTATACCTCGGACGCCACAAACTTCTGTATAGAAAAAGATTTGCTCGCCGTCTCTTGCTCCGCCTCTCCTTCGGCCATCATGCACATGACCAGGGATATTCAGCTGATCCAAACATGACGTTTCCTCAGCGTCTATCCACCATGTGTTGTCTGCGCGCCTTAAAGGGATTGTCCACTCCAGGTAATCCTATGTATCCAGGGTGAGATAGTAGAGAAGGGTCCCCACCATATCCTGCATAGTTCCCAGGAGGGCTCCGCAGCCCAAATCTGGGCCTGACACTACATCACTATTCTGCTAGTGGATTAGTCTCATCATCATCGTCAAGTAAGGTGGAGAATCTGCATCAAATCCTTAACATGTGAACATACCCTTACCTGCAAATCTGTGTGGACAAACCTTGCACTAACACCGCACATAGGTGCTGTTTTCGCGCTGTATTGCGGCCACCATATGAGAGCCCATCGTAATAACCTACTTCTTGTTTTTCCAGGAGAGAAATTTAACGTGGAGACCAAAGTGATTGCGGCAGATTTTGGGGAAATCCGCGGAGATCTATGACCACATAGCGGCAGGTCTGAGGGGCCTGGAGATCGGGGTCTTGGGTAAGTGACTTGTGTAAAGTTTGTTAAAAGGTGCAGGTGAATGATATATTTAAAGGGAATCTGTCAGGGCGATTTGGGACACTAAACCCCCCCACAGGTACCTATGGACCGGGGATTTAGTGTCCCAAATTGCCCTGTTATAAAGCCATCGGTGCCCGCAATAAATATAATAAAGCTTTATACTCGCCCCCTCCCTGTACTCCTTGCACTGGCGCAGTTCTTCACCGAACCCAGAGTAGTACACCTCGCCCCGTACCTCCGGGTGCATGTCCTCGGCTTCACTAAATAACTGCGCAGGCGCCGGGAGCACCAGAGAGGAGTTCAATGAGAGTCTTATCTAGGTAAATATAAAGGTTTATTATTTTTAAAATGCGGGCACGGATGTATTTGGGACACTAAACCCCAGTCTATAAGAACCTGTGGGTGGTTTTAGTGTCCCAAATTGACCTGATAGGTTCCCTTTAATATAAGTTTTGGATGACCCTCACCCAGTGCAACACCATTTCATGAGCCCCTAGCTAGGCTCGTCTGGGGGATTCAGTCTTTTTTTTTTTTTTTGCACTTTGTTCCCCCAGTTTGTCAGTAATGGGATACAGTTATTGGGGTGCAGCTGGATCAGAGCGGGAGAGGCTGCAATCCATATACGCTTAACTGCTCATAAAGACATATTCCTCTCTTGTCCGGGAGCCAGAGCCCTCCGTAGCTGTCGCTTTACTGTAGGTTTTGCATTTGTGCACTTTCCATTCAGACAGCTTTGGGGAATCATCCAGTGAGTTTAGATGATCTGGCACGAACTATTTTCATTCTGCGGAAAAACAGCGTCTTGGATCCTTGGTGTCTGCTGCCATCTAGTGTCCACAGAGTGTATGTGCACCTACAGGAGACGAGGGTTTACTTCATGATACCATATAGGGTAGACAATGATCAGCCTTAAGTTAAAACCAATAACATTGATTATAGGGTGAGAATGGCGTCTGTCAGGGGTGCAGGCTATTAGGCAGCAAGTGGTCAAAATGGGGAAGTGTAAGGCTCCATGCCTACATTGACCCATTATTTTCTTATGGCCCCATACACACGTCCATGTGTTATCAGGGGCCACAACTCCAAGACAGGTCCTATTCCTGCCCTTTTTGTGGCCTCGGCTCACTACATGAAATGAAATGGTCTGTGGAGGGCATGGTGGCACATGGATATCATCTGTGTGCTATCTTCTCATAGACCCGTATGTGCACATGTAGCCTAAGAATCGGAGTGATTTTTACCAAATTGTGATGACTGACTCGGAGCATCTCCAAAACCGCAGGTCTTGTGGGGTATTCCCAGTATGTAGTGGTCAGTACCTACCAAGAATGGCCCAAGGAAGGACAACTGGGAATCTGGAGACCATGTGTGTAAGAGGAAAGGCTAGTCTCCGCAGACTAGTCAGAGGGCCCATGCTGACCCTTGTTCACTTCCAAAAGTGCCTACAGTAGGTACCTGACCATCAGACCTGGATCATGGAGCAATGGAAGAAGGTGCCTGGTCATGTTGGGTGCGTGTGCATCGCTTATCTGGGTAGGAGATGGCACCAGGTGACAGTATGGGATGTCAGTGGTGGCAGCGTGATGCTCTGGACCATGTAGTGCCTTGTGTACTGTGACACGCATCGCCTACCTAAACATTGTACAGACAAGTATCCCATGTCATCGCCGCAGTGCCCCCTCATGGCATCCATGGTGTTCACGTTCTGCAAGATGTTGCCCTGCCACATTGCATAAGCTGTACAGGATGGAGGGACATGACAAGGTCGTGACTTGGCTGCAAATTCACTAGATAATTTTAATGTCATCCACATAAGAGGAGATTCCAACTCCTGGAACCCCCACTGATCACAGGATTCACCGTCTATAGGACTGCTGCAGATAGGTGAGTGCCGTAGAAAGCGAAGGAGTGGCAGTACACGTGCTCAGCCTGCAGGGGGAACCCCACCCCATTTTCTGTAATGGGGGGGGGGGGATTCCAGTGATCGGAACCCCATAGATTAGAATGTTATCCCATTTATTTATGGCTAGGGGATAAAACTTGGGCCAGGCATTTAAAGGGGTTGTCCAGAGAGTTAAACTTGCCTTACTTCATTCGGTTCTTCATGCTGGACCCGAGGATTCTGGACTGGTTCTGACCCCAGGTCACATGATCAGAACCAGCCCCTGACTCCAACCCCACCTTCCCTAATCTCTCGTGCTTTCACTAGTGGAATCGCAGCGACCCTTGTGTCAGGTCTTGTCCCGATCATGTCTCCAGGGTTGGAACCAGTCTGTAAACCTGGGTCCAGTATGAAGAAAGTGCATGAGCAAGTAAGGCAACCTGGACAACCCCTTTAAGTCTTGGTAGTACCTTATTATTTATCAGGGCTGGAAACAATGGGTGTGTCTAGTCAGTATATATGACCTATATGGACAGATGGCGGGGTCTAACACGTCTAGGTGCCATGGCCAGTCCCATAATTTGCCTGCAGCCTATTGATGGCTGTTCCAAGCAGGACGAGCCAGACAGCAGCGAGGCCGGGGCATATTGCGTTGCAGCCGGTTAGCCCTTGGGACCAGTACAGTGCATTGCTTGGGGGTCAGTCTGTGTCACCTTCAGCAGATGTCACCATTCTTCCTGTTCCTCCGCAGTATCTCGCCCCCAGCCTTTCCCTGTATTGAATGACTCGCAGAAACTGGAGACCCTAAACGGGTGAGTATCTGAGGTCATACACTGGTTTGGGACAGGAAGGGGAATCTACGAGCCTGCAGCTCTGGAGAATCCTCTCCGTCAGACTGAAACCTATAAATCTGTTGGCCTCAGCTTAGGGACCATAAACCTTGCACAATAAGGACCTGCTGCTGGTTTAGGGGCCCCAAAACCTGGATAAAATCTGCACTTATATGCACAGAAATCCGTGTGGGAAAATCCGCACCAACTGATGCAGAGTTCGGTGCAGATATTGAAGCCTCTTTTTTTTAAATCTGCGCCAGAAAAAGGGAAATAGATTGTCGTGCTGTGGATTTTACCTACGTACGAAAAAAATCTGCATGGAATAGAATTTTCTCATCGACTTTAAGGCTAATGGATTACAGTGCAGATTCTCT
>CAMRHE010000796.1:192500-455000 GCA_947044405.1 Leptodactylus fallax | reverse complement strand
ATAGGATTACAAAGATGGCAGACCTGGGGGGGCTTCATTATGTCATGAAAATTCACTGGAGGGCCCATTTAACCCTTTAGACGCCACGGTTGCTATTGAATGTGACATCGAAGAGGTTAGACATCTGAATCTGTGCTTCATAGATTTACATGGGACTGCTGGATATAGCCGAGTGCTGTTGTATAGACGTGAATAGAGTAGCAGCACACTTGCACGACCACCGTCCCGTATAGACTGGGTACAAGGAACACATCCTTGTGATTGTGGGGATCCCAGGGGTAAATTCACAGGATGGTTGTATTCATGGGGAAACCCCTTTAAGACATTGTATGCTGTACAGGTAGGCAGGAAGGGGTTAAAGTGCTCTTTAAAGGTTTGGTCAAAAATTCTTTGTATATAAAGACGGCAAAAAATGACCAGTCTCGGGAGCTCGTATTGTATGGGCTGGGGGAGTATTTGTGGGATCCTCTCTGCGTTTTTTTGCCATATGGGCCAGGATTGTCACCAAACTTCTTAGAAGTAACAGACTGAATGCATTTTTTTTTTTTTTTTTTTATCCCTTTCTTCTCCGAACCATCTGCTCCCGTCCTGTGTTTTGCCATCACAACGTTTCCCAGTCCAAACTGTCTGGATTTTCTTAGAAAATGACTCCATCCCCCTATTTATTGTATTTTTTATTTTTTTTTCGTTATTCCGGGCGCCTCGTGAAGATGGCTTCCTAATCCCCGCACTCCCTATTACTTGAGGAAGACATCCTTGTTAGTTGGTGTTGTTCAGGGGAATGTCTGAAACAGACGCCTACGCAGCAAGCATTCACCCACACAACTTCCGCCCACACAGTGCATCTCACCCACTTCCCTCCCATCGTCTCCACGTCTGGCTCCAGCACCGATCCCAGGCTGCCTCTCTTATTCGCCATTCCCCCTTCCCCCATCTTTTTGGAAAAAAAAATTGATTTTTTTTATATTTTTGATTTTTATTTTTTTTGTACTTTTTTTTTTTTCCCCTCCATTTTTAATTTTTTTTAGACTTTTTAATTTTTTTATTTATTTTATTTTTTTTTACACCTCCTTTGCATGCAGTGCTTGACTAAGCTCACAAGGAAATACTCGTCACGGACACGTTTTGCAGTAAAAATTGTGTGTTTTTTCCCTAATGTGCGAGCTTTAGCTGCCGCCTCATTGACATCATTAGGATTACCTGTTATTAGACGAGGAGCGAGGAACCAATGGCCGCAGCGCAAACCTACAGACCTGACTACAGTATGGGATCGGCGGCAGCTATATGTTTTACATGTCAGATCAGTGAGGTGCTGGAATATTAGTAGTATCGTGGGGCGGGGTTGCTATACATTGCACGCAGCATGGGGTCGAATAGGATGAGAGGACGGGCACCTATGGGTGAATCCTCCTGAAAATTTGGGTAATGGTCATTGTCTGGGGTATATGACAAGTGTTTCCCAATATAATATGATATATGTTGTATATGATGATATAATTATAGGTCATTTCTCTTGCACTTCTTTTGGGGTCACTCTATGGACGGACTGGTCTTAAAATAGGTCATCAATATCAGATCAGCCGGGGTCAGACTCTTAGTGTCTCTGCCGATGAGCTGCCAATGGCACCCGACTAAGTGCTGTGACCTCTTCATTGTATATTATATATAGGTCTGTCTAGCTGCAAGCCGTCTACTTAGTAGTGATGGTGCTGGGTATTTCCTGCAGCGCTGCCACTTAGTAGATGGAGCCATTTATATAATGACGTGACCAAAGTGCTCAGCTGAACGGGGCAGTGTCTGCAACAGATGATCATCGTTCTGAGATCAGTGGGCTATCCTGAGAACAGGGCATTTATATTTTTTATCTGGGAAAAAACCCCTTACTGATCCTGAGTTACATCCTGTATTATACTCCAGAGCTGCACTCACTATTCTGCTGGTGCAGTCACTGTGTACATACATTACATTACTTATCCTGTACTGATCCTGAGTTACATCCTGTATTATACTCCAGAGCTGCGCTCACTATTCTGCTGGTGCAGTCACTGTGTACATACATTACATTACTTATCCTGTACTGATCCTGAGTTACATTCTGTATTATACTCCAGAGCTGCGCTCACTATTCTGCTGGTGCAGTCACTGTGTACATACATTACATTACTTATCCTGTACTGATCCTGAGTTACATTCTGTATTATACTCCAGAGCTGCGCTCACTATTCTGCTGGTGCAGTCACTGTGTACATACATTACATTACTTATCCTGTACTGATCCTGAGTTACATCCTGTATTATACTCCAGAGCTGCACTCACTATTCTGCTGGTGCAGTCACTGTGTACATACATTACATTACTTATCCTGTACTGATCCTGAGTTACATCCTGTATTATACTCCAGAGCTGCACTCACTATTCTGCTGGTGCAGTCACTGTGTACATACATTACATTACTTATCCTGTACTGATCCTGAGTTACATCCTGTATTATACTCCAGAGCTGCACTCACTATTCTGCTGGTGCAGTCACTGTGTACATACATTACATTACTTATCCTGTACTGATCCTGAGTTACACCCTGTATTATACTCCAGAGCTGCGCTCACTATTCTGCTGGTGCAGTCACTGTGTACATACATTACATTACTTATCCTGTACTGATCCTGAGTTACATCCTGTATTATACTCCAGAGCTGCACTCACTATTCTGCTGGTGCAGTCACTGTGTACATACATTACATTACTTATCCTGTACTGATCCTGAGTTACATCCTGTATTATACTCCAGAGCTGCGCTCACTATTCTGCTGGTACAGTCACTGTGTACATACATTACGTTACTTATCCTGTACTGATCCTGAGTTACATCCTGTATTATACTCCAGAGCTGCACTCACTATTCTGCTGGTACAGTCACTGTGTACATACATTACGTTACTTATCCTGTACTGATCCTGAGTTACATCCTGTATTATACTCCAGAGCTGCACTCACTATTCTGCTGGTACAGTCACTGTGTACATACATTACATTACTTATCCTGTACTGATCCTGAGTTACATCCTGTATTATACTCCAGAGCTGCGCTCACTATTCTGCTGGTACAGTCACTGTGTACATACATTACTTATCCTGTACTGATCCTGAGTTACATCCTGTATTATACTCCAGAGCTGCACTCACTATTCTGCTGGTGCAGTCACTGTGTACATACATTACATTACTTATCCTGTACTGATCCTGAGTTATATCCTGTATTATACTCCAGAGCTGCACTCACTATTCTGCTGGTGCAGTCACTGTGTACATACATTACATTACTTATCCTGTACTGATCCTGAGTTACATCCTGTATTATACTCCAGAGCTGCGCTCACTATTCTGCTGGTACAGTCACTGTGTACTTACATTACATTACTTATCCTGTAATACCAGACTTATCCCACTGACTACAGTGGCGCTGTTTTTCTCACGCCTGTCCTCCTCTTGTCTCTTGCAGATGACGCGCCTGGTGTTGCCCGGGATGCTGGAGAGGTTAGTCACCGCCATATAAAAACTGCCCAGACAGGACCTCATTATTATTTACAGGGGAGATTCCTTTTCTTTGAACAATTCATTCTGGTGACTAATCCATTCGGCCTCCATGTTGGCGAGGCTGGAGCGATCGGAGGTGACTCACGAGGACGAGGGTGAGTCACCGCCATCGTGGAATCCTTCAGCTCTCCTCAACGCTCTTGTGGTGATTTTCTTTTTTAGAGAGAGGTCTGAGTCATCAATACAGTCTGAACAGTTTTCTATTCTTAGGGGGGGAATTACAGCTAAGGGGAGTGGGTGGATCTTTCGGGATTACCTGCCGTCAGGCTGCAGCATTTCAGCCATGGTAGAGATGGCAGCGTGTAAAAAAAACAGCAAGGCAGTGCATGGCGGACAGGCCTGGCAGGCAGGGACACTGGCATCTGTAGGAATAGATAGGCCATGGGGGAACCCCTGGTTGTCCTAGTATAGAGGGTGAGGCAGTCTAGTAGGTGATAACTGCTATGGATCCTTCCTCCCAGTTAGCGCCCCCTACAGGATCTCCTCTGGGAAACCTATGCGCTTTTATATGGGAATGAACATTTTGCAATAAAAGACTTGGTAGCCGGTGCCATGCAAGACTGTAGCCCATATTGGGATAACCGTTTGTCAATCTTAAAGGGTTTGTCTGGTCCGGCTCGGCAAACATAGCGCCGTACGTTGTATAGTGGCTGTGCTTGGTATTGCAGCTCAATCCCATTCATTTCAATAGAACTGAGCCGCAGCATGGTCATGTGACCAATGGACGTGATGTCACTGCTGGAGAAGAGGAAGCGGGGCTCAATATCATCTGTGCCGGATTATCAGATGCCGGAGCAATGGAGGTCACTGTATGTCATTTGTGTGTTTCAGGTCCAAGGGTGTGATCCTGAATATCTCCTCCGCCAGCGGCATGTACCCCGTACCGCTTCTGACCGTCTATTCTGCTACTAAGGTAGGTACAGGGCAACATCTGAAAATCTGGTAGGGGCACTTGGGCTTTGGCCTGGTGAGGTTTGTCGGGCATGGCATGCTATGGGGTAGGGTTTGTCAGGCTTGGATTACCAGGAGGTGGAGTGTGATGTGCCATAGGGTAGGGTTTATCAGAATACACATTTTACCCAAAATATTCCCTTCTTGCTATTAGGACCTTACAGCAGGGACAGTATGGAGGGGGGGATTGTCCGCAGCCATGGATATCGGACACCATCTATAAACAGGTTTAATCCAGACACACCCTACAAGTATTTCAGACCCCAGACTCCATAAATGAGGTCTAGTTGGCGAATTTGGGCGTGACATATATCACTGAGCTGGAGGTGGCTGTATACAGTAGCTTCTCATCTGGGGAAGGCCTCATACACACGAAAATCCAGACCGCACACCAGCTGAATTTTCCGGATCAGACGCAGTTAGAAGACTGGGTGGGGCGTCTCCTGGCACCATAGTGATCCCTACCTCCCTGCGACTCTCCTGTCCTATACTATGCATAGTACGAGGCAGTGACGCCGCAGGCAGGGGCTCCCAGCAGATCACTATAATGCAAGGAGCCCCCATCTCCTGACTGGGTTCAGGCCGCAATATCTGGCTGGTTTACAGAATCAGAATTTGCGGCCTGGATTCCTCCATGTGCATGTGGCTAAATATGAATGTGGTTGTGTTGTGACCCTTGTTGCCACCAGAAGTCTAAACCTTCTGGATTTCAGGCGACTACTGAGCAACGGCAACTTGTAGGCGATGTCAGCTGATATGTTATACTGTCATACTAGGCCGTGTGATATATGTCATGGCCAAGGTCCCCGTGTAGCCCTAGCCCCATGGCTTCCTCTCCATACCCCCCACCCCCTGTACACAGGGCACTGCCCAGGACAGAGATTTTCTGGGGTTCCCCTATACAGGCACATTTGGCTCTTACACCATATTTTCTTCCATCATGTTAAGGGGCGGAGGAGTTGGATCTGCAGATATATTAGGGGCTCCGACCTCCTTTATAGACTGGGGAAGGTGCTTTTGCCCCCTTAGGTTTCCTGCTGCCTCCTGGGAGTTGTAGTACGTTCCTGCCAACGCTGATGCTTTTCCCTTTTCATGTCGTTGCGCAGGCTTTTGTGGATTTCTTCTCGCAGGGTCTGCACGCCGAGTACAAGAGTAAGGGTGTCACTGTGCAGGTGAGTGAAGTGCGTCGCTGCCGAGGATCCTTGTTATTGTGTGGTCTCCATGGCAACAGCGGATGTCTTGGCAACAAGGAGATCACGTTCTCAAGCACAGGAGTGTGTGACGTCCTCGCCTCCTCGGCTTGTAGTTGGTCTAAATTTGATTTCTTTATTTTATCGGCTCTGCCTTATGTTTTATTAAAATAGGTGCAGAAAAAAATGGGGAGGGGGGGATATGGAGGACCCCGATTATTCTGACCCTCTGACAGCGCTGTATGGGGAGAGCAGCATAAACATATGTAGGATGATGGTAATGTAGGGTCCACGGGTGCAAGTGCCCAGGAGGTGGCCCCGGGCCCTCTGCACTAGATACATCCTGGACCCCTTGGCTCTAAATGACAGCTCTGGGGGTCTTGTGATTGGATGCAAGAGCCAGAGGAGGGGGGGGGACGCTGGGAAGTGTTCAATGGAAAGATCTCAGGGCCCCACTTTTGTGGTCGATGTAACGGGAATGGATGCGGATAGGTTAAAAAGTGGTAGCGGCGTTCCCAGAGCCCCCCCTTATGATTTACAGGCCATATATAATGTCACATTTATCGATCATATGACCAATCAGTCTCCTTCAAGTGAATGGGGCTGAGCCGCAATACCATGCACAGCCACTATACAATGTACAGCGCTGGGAAGAGGCCGCAGAACTCGCCCGAACCCTGCTGTCTCTCCGTACAGCTGTTTGGGGGGTCCAGGTATGGACCCTCTCCGATCTTCAGTTGTTGACATATCCTAAAGGATGGATTTGTCAGCCATGCTCTCCCCCATCCCCTATACAGCACTGTCAGCAGTTGTGAGGGGTCATACCTGCTGATGGACTCCCTAAAAGGGATTAACTTGGCAACACAATAGGCAAGTGTGAATTAGCACTTGCAACAAAACAGAACAGGCCGCTTATGTTTGGGGAAAAAAATAAATGATACAAGGGGTAAAATCTAGTCTGTAGATATAGATCCTATCAAAAGTGATGGTGACGGCTGCAGATGCGGGAGCTCCGCCCCTCTGTGACACGTTGGGAATTAATGATAATAATTATTATTATTATATTACTCATCAGAGTATGACGGGATGTATAGGGCCCCATGTGTCGTCAGACTGACTGGCTATCGCCCCAGAGAGGCTGAAAATATTAGTCCTGAGCGACAATAGGGCGATGGGTAAAAAGGGATTCCTGTATAGAAGTGTCTGACAATACTGCGCCATGCACGGCGGCGTACAAGCTGCTGTAAAGAGATTCTACTGACTTTTGCTGCCATCTTGTGGCCACAGCGTAGATCTGCATCTAGCCATGCTCATACCAATGTCTTTGGCCATATAATACAATGTAATAATCCAGTAAGGCAGGAATAGCCAAATCTACAGTAAGAAAGGCAATGTATTAATGGCAGGAGAGTGCAGCGTAGTCATACGGTGCCCCTCGCGATACGATGTGTATTTCATATATTAGCCTTGTATTGGGTAGTAAATGTTCCTGTTACACAGATGCATACATTAAGTATCCTTGCATTGAGGCTCAGGACCACTTGCTGACGTCTATTCTGTATACTCTTCTGTCTGCAGAGCGTTCTCCCCTTCTTTGTGGCCACTAAACTGAGCAAAATTCGCAAACCAACTTGGGACAAGCCAAGCCCTGAAGCCTACGTGAGGTCCGCACTGAATACTGTTGGCTTACAGACCCGGACTAATGGCTACCTGGCCCATGCTATCATGGTAAGACGATGCTGTATATATACTGCAGGTTAGGTTCTGGTGCCCTTAGGCCTTCCCCTGGATGCTCTGGCTCTACATCTGTAGTGTTTTATATTTAAAGGCACAGATACCCCTTTATTGTAGCGATCTTCGGGGTCCCACTTGTAATGCCATTGTTTTAAAGTATGGGTACAGCTACGTTTAAAGCAGAAGGATCAATCTTATGGACCACGACATTCAACCGTAAACTTACTATCACCAAATATGCGTTGATCCACTTTCCGATTTTGAGAACTTACTGAAATTTGATTCCATTTGTGCATGCACATTGAGCCATGTTATATCCCCCCTCACCTGTGACTCTTTTCTTCTCCTCTCAGGGCTGGGTCACCGAATCTCTGCTCCCCATCTGCCTTTCTATGAAGCTCGCCATGAACATGAACAAGGGAATGCGCGCCCGATTCCTGAAGAAAGCAAAGAAAAACTAGAGCGCCGCTCCTGGCATATCATCTCTACCAAATGTATAAGAATCTTCAGGTCTTTATAATGACTGAATGTAACGTGAAGACCCCGTTATTAGACCCTCAAACTAATACCGCTCCCTAATGTTCTGTGTCTCTAGGCCGGGTGCACAGGTCCTGCTTAAAGGGATTGTCCCAACATGTTATAATAAGTCCTTGCTTTATATTACTCCATTCCATTGTCTTTCTTCATTCCTGGCTTTGTCTCAAACCTGTGTCAAAAACTGCAGGTGTGACTGCGATCTTAAGGTTAATGCCCCATGTAGCGTCCTGTAGCAAAAAAGCACTACATGGGGCAGTTATACCTGTACAGAAAACGCCGGCGTTTCCGTAGGTATAATTGACATGCTGCGATTTCTAAAACCGTGACAGCTTATGTGCAGTTACGGCGTGTCCGCTGCGTGTATTTTCCCACAAAGTGGGGATGGGATTCGATAGAATCTCATCCACTTTGCTGTGACTATACAACGCCACGTTTTTTTTCCGCAGCGTTTCCACCGCTGGCAAACTACGGTGTTTACGCCACTTGGCCCCGGCCTGAAGTGGTTTTGCTGGATTAGAATATTGATGTTGTTTCCTTTAGGATAAGCAACCGCCCCCCCCATCAGCTAATTGAAGCGGCCTGTGATGTCATGTTAGCGTCACATGGCTTTTTTGCAGCCCCTTGTATCAGTGGGGGTCGGACCCCCCCACTGATCTGATATTCATGTCCTACAGTATACTAAGGATATCAATATCCAAGTCTCAGAAAACTCCTTTTAATGGGGTTGTCCAATTCCTTTAAGAAAAAATGACTTGCGGTGTTCTTTTTGGAGCTAGAGAACCCCTTTAGGCTGAGGTCACACGGTGCGGCAATGCACTGCTTTTTGGCCATTGCAGACATGCCACATTTTTGGCTGTGAATGAGATTTTATATTCTGTCCTTCCCACACAGCAGGAAATAACACTGAAGAATATGCAATGTTTTCACCTTTAGTCTTATATGAGGAGAAGCAAAAAAGCAAAATGCAGTAAAAAAACAAAGTAGTTTTGGGATTTTCTTTTTTTCTGCCGCATATTTTAGCTGTGTTTTGCAGCGTATGGCCTTAACCAGGTTTTTAGTGTTCATTTCTCCCATTGTTATCTAATAGAGCCTGATCGCTCATCTGTACCTGTCATCTTGTGTCATATACCATCCTGACCACCATGTTTCCTTCCTATTGGTCTTCTTAACACCAGAGCTGTCTGAATGCCAAACCACCACTCCGACTCCTCAAGCTTGTCTATGATTGGCAGCCATGATCAGTCAGAAGCTGTAGAGATCCTCTAAGACCACGTTCACCCTACTGTTATTTATGTTCATTGCTATCATCCGTCATAGGATAACCGCAATGGACAGTAACTGCAGCAGAGTAACGGTTTCATATTTTTACATTGGGGTGAATACAGACAGACACTGGAAGGATGAGAGCAACGGACATTAAATAATAGTTTGTGAACCTAGCCTAAGGCCTCATGCACACAGCCCGTTAATTTCTATGGCCCTGTACCCACAACCATGTATTTTCATGGTCTGTTGTATGGGGCCGTGAGCTGTGACCAGAGCTCAGGACAAGTCCTATTAGCGTCCGGTTTTGCGTCCATGCTCACCGGCCCCAATGAATGGGGCCACGGGTGGCACACGGATGTCATCTGGGCCATTTATACATTATTGTATATATATATATAGGGACATATCTCACAATTGTCATGCACTTGTCTTCCACCAGCCCCCTCATATCTCCAGGCCACTTTGGTCACATGACACCATTGCAACTTCACAAGTAACGGTTGTAAATTTGGCGGCATTACTACATACATAGTGAGGCGACTGCAACAGGACGGTCACAAAAATTCTACACTCTATGACAAATTGCAATCGACTCTTCAGCAGGGATTTAAGCTAAAGTCCCATCACAAATTTCTCCCCTTCTATGCAACCGCAAGTCAAGAAATGGCACCATTAAAGGTGCGATCTAGTGTTCGCCTTAATGTGTAAGTCTCTGTATGTCTTGGACTCAACCATTTCTTTCTTGCAAAACCAAAAACTGCAGCTCCCCCTTGTCTCACAGCTTGCGCCGTGACGTGGCTTTGCCGTGGTTGCAGCCATGATCTCACATACCTTGCGGTCACTTTTATATATGACGGGGCGACCGCCTATCAGTATTAACCACAAGCATACGCTTTAAGGGACCTTGCTGCAATGAAACCTTAGTCCATGTCTTATCTATCAGTGCATGTTGAGAGTAGTAGTTGCAGAAAGAGTGTTTTAATGGGGTCCTATGTGAGCTATACACCTGTCCATAAGGCTGAGTGCAGTGTCAAAGGGGTGGCTGAAAATCAAACTTGGCAATTCTCCTGGGAAATGGACTTCTAGAAGAATGGTCACATACCTGTGCATGGCTCCGTGCCGGGGTCCAGAGCGTTACAAGGTCACATGACTCTTTCTGCAGGGACTTACTTAAGGGTGGGATTTTCCTAGACCCCTGCTTGGCACTTGGTATCGGGAGGGCTCATATAGTGGTTTCAGTTTCCGCCGATGCCCCTTTCAATCCCATCAGACTCATCCCTGGATAAGCGTCTCTTTTGTATACCTTAGAGCTAGCATTATGGGACATGTAGTTTTACTGCTGCAGTAAGGCCACCATACTCATTTGCTGCACGAAGACAATAGGATCCTGAGTATGAAACGTTTGCACTAAATGAGACTAAAACTTGCACTGACATTGGGAGAGATTTTGCAAAACTAGTGCAATAGAAAAATGGAGCAGTTGCCCATAGCAACCAATCTGATTCCAGCTCTTCTATTTCCAATGCCTTTGGAAAGCTGCAGTCTGATTGGTCGCTATGGACAGCTCTTCCACTTGTCCCTTGCTCTGGTTTGATAAGTCTCCTCCATCTTTGGGGCAGGCGGAGCTTCCTGTAGTTGCGCCACAACTGGTGACAGTCCCGAAGGAGTCGTATCGAGAACGAATTTTCATGACGTTTGTAGAGACTTTGGTGAGATTGTTTTAGTTTTTATACTAATAAAGTTAATTGTAGGCAAAGTGTTGTGTGTTTTATTGGGTTTTTATCAGCGGCGGGAAGTGAATTGGGACCTCCATATTGCAGTCTATGGGACCATCATCCAAATGTGACCATGTAATATGGGTGACAGAGGGGAGCTGGTGGTAAGTAGAGTATAACCGCGGGTAAGCAGAGTATATAGGCGCCATCTATGGAAACTGCATTCTATCATCTCATGGCTCCAGGGAAAGCCGCAGCGGCGCTGGCCGAGAAAAATACATTGGGCAATGCAGATGGTGATTATCTAGACTGGATACAATTGTGACAAACACCCTGCTGTGAGTAGAATTAGATCTGTACAAAATTTTCAGTCTCTAGATATAAACCAGAAACAGCAAGCAGGGAGGAACTAAAAGTAGAAAACTGAAGAGGTTTGCTGTAGGGCGCATTCAGACGGCTATAATGTAGACAGACTTTATGGTCTGTATTACGGCTCCAAATCCTGTCCCAACTATGGGTCAAATGGCCTGAACTAGCTGCAGCATAGGGATTTCTAAGGAAATAGAACACCTTCTGCCAGATTCTGCCTAAATGGAGGCTTCACATGCAAACAGGTTACAGGGATTTTTGCACTGATGCCCTTTACAGCACCAGAGTTGAAGGGGGTTCACTCGAACTTTAAGGGGTACGTTCACATCTGTGCTGGGTGTCCCTCTGAAATCCTGGACACAAAGCTCCTGCAAGCCCAACTTTTTTATCCAGCAACATCACAACATAAAAAAATAGACCACACATCAAATTATAGTCAAGGGCGTGCCCTGGGATTTGTTGTTCTTTATTGACTGGACCCGCAGCACAGAGAAGGACACAGGACAAAAGCGCCCCAAGCGACTGTGCCCAGTACTGCCCCTTGCATTAACCTCTTTGCTGCTCTAGATTTTGGCATTGACATCTTCAACATAGTAGTCCAAGGGTGTTAACCTGGACCTCTTAGACCCCAGGGGAGGTTGGCATTAACCTTTTCACTTCCTTAGACCACCAGAGATGTTTACATTAAAGGGGTTTTCCAGAAGTTAAGTATTGATGGCTTATCCTTAGGATAGGGCATAAATATCTGACCAGCTGCTGAAAGCGGCCTTGGTGTTTAGGTGAGCACTGCATCCACTTCACATGCCAGTGATGTCATGTGACTGGTTTGCAGGTCAGTCCCTTTCAAATAAATGAGACTGAGCTGCAATGCTAAGTACAGCCACTATACAATATACGGCACTGTCTCCTCAAACTGCTGACTGGTGAGAGTCCCAGGGTCCAGACACTGTACCAATCTGATATGGACGACATATCCTAAGGATAAGTTATCAATATTACAATCTCGGAAAACCCATTTAACCCAATCTCTGCCCCAGACAAACAAGATTTTGACACTAATCTCTTTAATATTAGCGCTGACCTTCTGAGTGTCTAGAATACCAGGTAAGCTGCCATTAACCCCTTATCCACCCTAGACCATTAGAGATATTGGTATTAGACCCAAAGGAAAGTTATGCCCTCTTTAATCTGATACTTTTTTTACGTTCACACTAGCGGTCAGCTCTCCGTTGTTCACGTCCGCATGGGGTCCCGAAAGACGGAGAGCCCATTCGCTAAAAAAAAAAAACGTGGACCCCATAGACTACAATGTACTCCTTGCAGAACTTTTCCCTCTGCTGATTTTAGACGGAATCTGCGGCGGAGTTTCCAACACAGATGTGAACCTAGTCTTAGTGGTGAACAAGACTAATCCTAGGCACGGATGTTGTAGTATGCGCCGTATTTCCTCCTAGATGCAATAAATTATCGCTTCTATGGATGAATGCGATACGGAAAATGGTATGGCGTCTGCTGGACCGCGCTGCGCACCTGAAATATGATATAAAATCACCCCGGGTAGTTATTGAATTAATATCAATAAGTGAATATGGTGGCAAAATACGCAGGTGTGACCACAGCCATATAGCAATTCTCTGAGGCATGTTATATGATAAATGTGCACTAATGTACAATACAAAGTACAAACCTAGAATAATAACCCTTCACTATGTCCCATAAACTGACCATGTTTTACCTATATCAGTCCTTCATCCTCTTCCCCTGTTTGTGCTACATTAACTACCCCCAGGGCGGGTATAATACACAGATAATCAGACGGAACCTTTCTGCCGGAGCTCTGTAGAGGTGGGACACCTTTGAGCGTAACACAGGAAGCGGAAGTAGCGTGGAGTGACAGGTGAGCGCAGCTGGAACGCATAGAGCTCGGCATTTCTATAACTTTATGTCAAAGCTCGTGAGCCGGACATTATAGACGGGTTATGGCCGCGCTCCTGTGGTTGGAGATGGCGGGAGGCGCTGTTATTTAAAAGCCGAAGAAAAGGAAGCAGCCAATCAGAGAGTAGCTTTCATTTTCCAAAGAGCCAGTGCAGAATCAGAGCTGGAATCTGATTGGTTGCTATGGGCAATCGCTCTAGTTCTAGTAAAGTTCCCACAGTTATATATATATATATATATATATATATATATATATATATATATATATATATACATACTAATAGGGCATACATAGGGGCCTATATCTGAAATGTTTATTTTTGGACACTGGCAGGGATTTTTGATGGATGTGGCTTGTCATGGGGCAGTGTGCGGCAGAATAAAGTTCAAGGGGTGGCCAAGGCGAGACTTACACAACCCTATACCACTAACTTTAAAGTTGGGAAATATGATATGGCAGACTGTCCGCAGACACCCCAAAATCTGCAGGAGTTACAGCATACCTCCCAACTTTCAAAGGACAGAAAGAGGAACAAAATATGCGGTGCGCTATGTACGCCATGGCAAATTTAGCTCCACCCACTTCTACATTGACTCCACCCATTCTCATCTATTTTTCCATGTGCCCCCACACAGTATAATGCTCCTACAGTCACCCTAACATTATATGCCCCCACATTATAATGTTCTCCTCTAATTGCCCCACAGTATTAAGTCCCTCTCCTCGTGCCCCAGTTTAAACTGGCGGAAACTAGAGGGGGACATTAAATTGGGGCAGCTGGAGGGGGACATTAAACTATGGGGGCAACTGGAGGGGGACATTAAACTATGGGGGCAGCTGGAGGGGGACATTAAACTATGGGGGCAGCTGGAGGGGGACATTAAACTATGGGGGCAGCTGGAGGGGGACATTAAACTATGGGGCAGCTGGAGGGGGACATTAAACTATGGAGCAGCTGGAGGGGGACATTAAACTATGGGGGCAGCTGGGGGGGGGCAGCTGGAGGGGGACATTAAACTATGGGGGCAGCTGGAGGGTGATATGCCCCCTCCAGCTACCCCCCACGGTTTAATGTCCTCCTTCAGTTGCCCCCAGTTTAATGTCACCCTCCATCTGCCCCCAGTTTAATGTCCCCCTTCATCTGCCACCATCTTAATGTCCCCCCCTTCATCTGCCACCAATTTAATGTCCCCCTTCATCTGTCACCAGCTTAATTCCCCTCTTCATCTGCCATCAGTTTAATTTTCCTTTCCATCTACCACCAGCTTAATGCCCCCCTTCACCTGCCTTCAGTTTAACTGCCTGTTCATCTGCCACCAGTTTAATTGCCCCCTCCATCTTCCACCAATTTAATGTCTCCCTTTATCTGCCGCCAGTTTAATTGCCCCCTTCAAGTGCCTTCAGTTTAATTGCCCGTTCATCTGCCTTCAGTTTAACTGCCACCTACATCTGCCCCCAGTTCCCCCCTCTTGGTCACTGTGATGATTCTGCCTAAATATGGCCATAATTCAGAGATGTATTTTGGTCTCTGGGTAGCGTATTTCTCTCTAGTTCCATTTATTCATACTGTGTGCAGCTATGAGCCTAGGTGTATATTGGCAGTAGTGGCAACACTGGAACAATAGGGCTCCATTGTATTCCTATACAGCCCTGAGTGATCAAACAATAGTGCATTGTTCAAGCCTGGGCTGTTGATCAGATATGGCTGATAACATTGTATCAGGTCATTTGGTCTCATCTACATACAAAAAGATCTGGATTTGAGGGGATTATTCTATGAGACCAGCTGCCGCCGGTGACCTCATTCTGGGAGGTGGCATAAAGGGTATGAAAGATGAGGTAAGAGTCAGTGGGAGGAGATTACACTATAGAGATTATGCTATGGAGTTTTGGGCTGAGACCATCACAGACTAGAGAGTTGTTATAGACAGACCATGAGGAGAGGCTGCTGTGATGAGATTCTGTTGAGACTATTGGACTAATGCTGAGATTCCTGTGAAAAGCATGCAGGCTGGATTATTGTTTTAATGCCACATTCTAAACGGCCTCCACTGGTTATTCACACATGACAGAGCATGTGTGAGTGTTGGACTACAGAACCACATCCAGGATATGTGTGGTAAAGTAATCATTTCACCTTTTATCCCTTTTATTTTATTTGTACTGTATCTTGTAACTAGTAACTGTTAATGCTTGCATATATCTGCATATCTGTTCTGAACTGTATATGTTAGATTTTAATACCGACCCATTTAGGGGTTAATAAATATATAAAATTTAGAAGGCTTGTCTTGTATTTATCTGGTGAACCCGGCACTCACTGGCGGTGAGTGTGGTTTTTATATGAAAGAGGACTCAGGTGTGAGCCAAAGCGGTTTGGCTCACTGAGGATCTTTCACAGTCACACAGGCTGTCTCTTCTATCCTCATCTTCGATCACTCTCGTTCCCAGTAGCTTCCTCTGTGTAACATCACACTGTCCAGCAGTATCCAGAATAGCTCCACCCACACAAGAGTCTGATCACATGATCATGACGTCATCAAAGGTCCTTTAGCCACTAGGATTTAGCATCTACCATTTAGCCTTTACCCTACCCTAATAAAGTTTGTTAATAACAAAACACTTCAGGGGCATAGCGGGACAAATTGTAAGCTATGCGGGACAGCAGTGTAAAATCGGGACTGTCCCGCCAGATGCGGGACGGTTGGGAGCTTTGGTTACAGACTTGTCTCGAATTCATCCTATACGTTGCCATATCTCCCAACTTTCAAGGATAGAAAGAGGAGCAGAATATGTGGCACACTATCCGCGCTGTGACAAATTTAGCTCCACCCACTTCTATGTTGACTCCACCCATTCTCATGCATTTTTCTTTGTGCCCCCACACAGTATAATGCTCCTACAGTCACCCTAACATTATATGTCCCCACATTATAATGCTCCTCTCCAACTGCCCCACAGCATGAAGTCCCCTCTCCTGGTGCCCCAGTTTAAACTGGGGGAAACTAGAGGGGGGTATTAAACAGGCAGCTGGAGTGGGACATTAAACAGTAGGAGTAGCTGGAGGGTGACATTAAACTAAGGGCAACTCGAGGCAGAAATGTTCCCCTCCAGCTACCCCAATGGTTTAATGTCCCCGTCCAGCAACCCCCACAGTTTTCTGCCCCCCTCCATCCCCCCTCCTTCATCTGTCCCCAATTTCATGTCTGCTCTCGATCTGCCATCAGTTTAATGCCCCCAGTTTAATGTCCCCCCTCATCTTCCCCCAGTTTAATGTCTCTTCTTCATCTGCCACCAATGTTTAACATAATAAAAACACTGATACTCACCTCTCCTCACTTCCCTCCTGCTCATTCTGCAGTCTGTTCTCCCGGAGTATTCAGGGAGCTGCAGGCGTGATGTGAGTGATGTCATCACATCAAGCACAGTGGTGAAGCCGGAGTTGTCTGCGGACGGCTCCTGCTTCATCATTGTATTCAACTAAGCCACATCCTCCAGACAGAGGGACAGGACCCGGAATCTGGGACGGTTGAGAAGTATGGGTTACTATGGCTGAAAATCCAAGGCATAAATGGACAGGCTACGGATGTAACACATACACATAGCACATGGCGCACAGCATGGGAATACTGAGAATTTGACAACGCCCCTTTTAACTTAAAATCTGACACTTTGGGGGTACCACGCTGCCTTTTTGTGACATAGGCATGAAATGTGGCGGTCACCACCCTTTTATGTCATGTGATTGGCACATAAAGTACCCAAGTTACGTATAATATAAACATATCTCCCAAGGACTGAAAGTGTAACAGAACATGTGATGCACTATGAATGCGAGGCAAATTTACGTATAATAAGACGCATCTCCAGCCCCACCCACTTTCCACTTCCACCCATACCCATCATTGTCTCTTTGTGCTCCACACAGTACAACACCCCTATAGTGTCCCTGACATGGTATGCCCCACATTATAATGTCCCCTCCAGTTGCCCCCACAGTATATAGTCCACTCTTCAATATCCCCCACATTATAATGTCCCCTCCAGTTGCCCCCACAGTATATAGTCCTCCTCCAGCTGCGCCTCCCCCTTAGTATACAGTCCCCCTCCAGTTGCCCCCACAATACAGTATATAGTCCACCCTTCAGTATCCCCCACATATTGTCCCCTCCAGTTGCCCCCAGAGTATACAGTCCCCCTCCAATTGCCCCTACAGTGCACAGTTCCCCTCCAGTTTCCCCCACAGTGTACAGTTTACCTTCAGTAGCCACCACAGTATATATAGCCCTCTCCACATGCCCACAGTATAATTAATCAAACAAACAAACTAGTACTTCACCCCATTCCCCTGCTGTTCTCTCCTGTCTCTGCTCTCAGAGCCTTCAGGGAGCTGCAGATGTGATGTAAGTGACGTCACTACGTCACATCTACTGCTTCGGACCAGAGACAGGGGCCGAATGGTGAAGCAGGGAAAGGACGGCTTCCTGCTTCACTATTGTATTCAACTCATCTGCGTCCGGAGGACATTCCTCCCTGCCGACCTTGACAGTGGGACAGGACCCGGAATCTGGGACTGTCCCGCTGAATCCGGGATGGTTGGAAGGTAGGTATGAATGGGAGCCTAGTGGATGCAGGCACCTTCTGCTGGACCTAGGATTTGCCCACTCTTCCAGGACATCTAGAGGTCACCCTTTTTTATGGAAGCCTCCTGCATATTTTGGATGAGTTGGTGAATATGATTTAAAATCCACACAAGTCAATTTCTGAAAACCAGCAGCATATCCGAACCCTTAAAGGGGCTGTCCAGATCATTTTTATAGATGAATAAATAAGATAAGGGTCCGAAACCTGGCTGATCAGCCATTGATGTCAGGCGCTATGACGTCATATGCCAGAGTAGCCAATCTATGGCAGGGATGAGCAAGTGTAGATTTGTGCTATATTTTACACCAGTACTTCTGCCAGGCTGTGGAGCTCATGACCATGTGCCAGCTATTGAGATCTTTCTAAACGAAACCCTTAAAGGTGTGTTCTAGGGCTAAAAATATTGATGATCTGTCCTATCCTATATGGGTGTAGGTCATCAATATTAGATCAGTGAATGTCTCACACCCGGCACCCCAAATGATCAGCAGATCTTAGCAGCTGAGAATGGCGCAGGAAGTACTCAGCACTGTTCTCTGTGTAGTGGCCAAACCAGGTACTGCAGATCAGCTCCTATATATTTGAATGGGAAATCTATGCTGCAGTGACTCAGTTCTACCACTACACAGAGAACAGCGCTGTCTGCTTCCTGCTCCATTCTCTTGTGTATAAGCTGCTGAGATCTGCTGATCAATGGGGATGCTGGATGTCAGCCCCCACCGATCTGGTAGTAGTGACCTATCTTTAGGGTAGTTCATGAATATTTTTAGACTAGAAACCCCTTTAAATTTATTCTAGACCCTAAAATTCAGATCCAAATTGCTAATATTCAGACCTCAGACCAGACCTAACATTGTATCCCAAAATTCAGACACATTCATGTAGAATCTGACACACCTATCCAATGCTGAAGGGTGGAGTTGTTGAGGGAAGAGTAGGCGCTGACACGAGTGTTGGCAGAAGAATAGGTGCGGTCATGACTACTGGGGGGGGAAACATTGGTGGTATAGTGATATACACGGCTGTGACTATTGGGGGTAAACAAGGACACGTTTACGATCTCTCATTCCAGATCACTGTGATGAATATTGACTGCGGAGTCCAGGAAAATGGATGACAAGAGACGGAAGGCGCGAGTGCAGGGAGCCTGGGCAGGACCTGCCAAAAATGCCTCTCGTCCTGGTAAAGTCACATCTGATATTGTCATGTTTGTTCATCTGTAGTGGAGATTTCCTTTATGATGTTTGTTTAAAGGGATTGTCCAATATATAGACAAACATGGCTGCTTCCTTACAAAAACATCACCACAACTGCACGGAGGTGACTAGAGCTAAGCTGCAATGCCACGCACAACCTGTGGACAGGTGTGGCACTGTTTATGCAAGACAGCAGCCATGTTTTCTAAGTGTGGACTACTCCTTTCTTTAGAAATTTAGATTTCTTAAAGGGGTTTTTCAGTTTTATGTACATAAAGCTAAATCACTGGACATTGAACAATCTTCAGGTTTCTCATAGATAATGGGGGGATTCATTAAATTCATTAAATACTACATGACCTTACCATGCCCCCTTTTTTGGGAAAGTGGCGCAAAAGTTTTTGAGCAAAAACCCCATTTGGGCAAAAAAATTTAGCAGCCTTACGCCTGGGCGCAAATCAGGGGAAGCCATAGATTTTTGTCCACATTTACGATGTAAATGTTGAATATGGCGTAGGTGGTGGCCCCAGCCCCGCTTACTTTCAGAAAAGTGGCTTGCACAAAAACGCCACTTTTTTTTTGTTATACAAGACATACTAAATCTGCCCCAGTAGGTCTAGGAATAAACGATTTTTACTTAGGCTGTAATAATCATTATGACCTGTAGGTGGAGCCAGCTGTTCAGGAATAGAATAGAGATGTTACATAGCTGAAAAAAAATATCAATTCTATAAATGCTTGTGATGAAGTATGGCCGCCGGGTGCTGTGGACGCTATGCTGCATTTACACACAATGACTTCTACATGTTTGGGCTCTTTAGGATAGATCATTAGATCGTGGGGGTCTGACACCTGACAACTCCATTCTCTGTGAATGCTCTGATGTGGCAGCCGTTGTGAATGGCTGATCATTATAGGTGCCGGGTGTCAGACCCCTGCAATCTGATATGTATGACCAGTCCTAACGATAGCTCATCAATATCTTTACTCTGGAATACCCCTTTAATTCTCAATTATCCTGGGGTTAGTGATGAGATACTAGCTGCTATGATGTCTCCTATATACTGCGCACAGAAAGTAACTCCATAACACTGCTCAGAAATCATTGGGACATATATAAAGCAGTACTGATGTGAAGAAAGCACTTGGGCTGAGATAGAAAACTCCATTAGCTGCAGCAGCTTGTCTCCGTCTGCCTTGTGTTCTTCTCTCCCCCTTCCCAATCCATAAACCTCTATGGAGAGTCATAATGTGATACTTCAGTGAGTTGACAGTCTGTCATGGGAAATCAGGACAGATTTAGCAGGGATTTCTGGATGACGGAAGAGGGGGAAAAAAAACAAGGTATTTTTCTTGTATAATGTATATTACAAAGTGTCTTCTATTATTCCATGCGGGATGTGTTGAGTCTCCTCTCTATATACTGTAACGTGTATCATACGTCTCCTCTCTCCCCCCCAGCCCCTGTCCTTACTGCTGCACAGCCCCAGCGCTGGAGGAGTGACCAGGTCATTCCGGACAAGAAATTTGTATATAAAGATCCGGCAGAGGTAATGTAGGTGATCCTTATATCGCTGCCTGTATAGGACCTACCCCCTCTGTAGTATACAGGCACAGGCTTCTATATTGGGGGGGATTTACGGTGAATCTTAAGGACACAGGTAAAAATATTAAATGATTAACTTGCATATACAGTGTTTCTATCACAAAATGCACATGCTATTATCAGTATATATACTACCCCCTGTTCCTGTATGATCAGTATATACTATCTCTATTCCTCTATGTGTCACCCCCGCCCATCTGATAATCATGTGGATATGTTTTCGGATACTTAATCTTAAAAATTCTCTCTGTTTTAAGGTGAATCGGAGAGTTCCAGAGCCCCGAATCATAGAGTGAGTAGATTCTATACCAGACCTAGGCATTGTACGGCCCGCGGGCCACATCCGGCCCTCTAACTATCGCTGACCGGCCTGCGTGGTGACAGGTGACATGCATTGGCAGCTATGTATTGTGTTATTGCAATAAGCAGCTGCCGATACTTTTACTCGCCTGTCCACGCTCTTGTCCTGACCGCCCTGCTGCCTCCTCTAGGCAGTGCTACACTGACGTCACGACGCTGAAGAATGCCGTGTCGCTACGTACAGCGTCACGACCTTCTTCAGCGTCGGCGGCAGCAGAGGGCGTCCAGGACTGGAGCGTGGACAGGTGAGTAAAAAGTATCGGCCACTACTCTGTGTGGGGGTGGGGGGATAACAGGGGGTCATATACTGCGTGGGGGGTATAAAATGTGCCATAAACTGTGTGAGGGCCATAAATAGGGGGATCATATTTTTGAAACGTTCATTCATTTCAGTAATTCAGTAATACAATCCATAATCAGCGTCTTCCATGATTGTGTGTCCTACTGAACCAGACTGAGGGACCAGGTAAAGGCTTAGGAAACCTTGGCAGGTGACACTGAATTTACAATACTGAACTGAACTTACAATATTCTAATTTTCTTAGATTTTGGTTTTCATTACCTGTAATCCATAATCAACATTTACAGAAATAAAACACTAGAAATAGAAGACTCTGTGTGTAAAGAATCTAGAAAATATAGAAGGTCAATTTTTTAACTTAATTACTGAAAGAAATAAACGTTTCAAAGATATTCTAATTTATTGAGATGCAGCTGTATACCGTGTGATTGGCCAGAAAAAGGGGATCATATACCACATGCACGTACTTTTATTTTTGGACCCGCTCGCTGTGCATGATGATGGCCCTCTAAAACAATTTCTCATGTGGCCCCTTGGGAAAATTAATTGCCCACCCCCTGTTCTATACTATATCACAACATGCACCAATGGATGCGATGAAGGAAATTGTTCCATTTACCAGCCATCAATATTCTCTGTGTTTCCAAGCAATGTATAACTAATTACTGCCACTTGTATACAGCTGTACTCAACATAAAAAGTGACATCACATCCTGTATTATACTCCAGAGCTGCGCTCACTATTCTGCTGGTACAGTCACTGTGTACATACATTACATTACTTATCCTGTACTGATCCTGAGTTATATCCTATATTATACTCCAGAGCTGCACTCACTATTCTGCTGGTACAGTCACTGTGTACATACATTACATTACTTATCCTGTACTGATCCTGAGTTACATCCTGTATTATACTCCAGAGCTGCGCTCACTATTCTGCTGGTGCAGTCACTGTGTACATACATTACATTACTTATCCTGTACTGATCCTGAGTTACATCCTGTATTATACTCCAGAGCTGCACTCACTATTCTGCTGGTACAGTCACTGTGTACGTACATTACATTACTTATCCTGTACTGATCCTGAGTTACATCCTGTATTATACTCCAGAGCTGCGCTCACTATTCTGCTGGTGCAGTCACTGTGTACATACATTACATTACTTATCCTGTACTGATCCTGAGTTACATCCTGTATTATACTCCAGAGCTGCACTCACTATTCTGCTGGTACAGTCACTGTGTACGTACATTACATTACTTATCCTGTACTGATCCTGAGTTACATTCTGTATTATACTCCAGAGCTGCGCTCACTATTCTGCTGGTGCAGTCACTGTGTACATACATTACATTACTTATCCTGTACTGATCCTGAGTTACATCCTGTATTATACTCCAGAGCTGCGCTCACTATTCTGCTGGTGCAGTCACTGGGTACATACATTACATTACTTATCCTGTACTGATCCTGAGTTACATCCTGTATTATACTCCAGAGCTGCACTCACTATTCTGCTGGTGCAGTCACTGTGTACATACATTACATGACTTATCCTGTACTGATCCTGAGTTACATCCTGTATTATACTCCAGAGCTGCACTCACTATTCTGCTGGTGCTGTCACTGTGTACATACATTACATTACTTATCCTGTACTGATCCTGAGTTACATCCTGTATTATACTCCAGAGCTGCGCTCACTATTCTGCTGGTACAGTCACTGTGTACATACATTGCATTACTTATCCTGTACTGATCCTGAGTTACATCCTGTATTATATTCCAGAGCTGCGCTCACTATTCTGCTGGTGCAGTCCCTGTGTACATTACTTATCCTGTACTGCCTTTGTCATCACGGGTTTGTTGCATCCTATCCCCGGCCTTCGCAGTGATGTGTAAGGACACGATATGTGACTGGTAAGGTCAGCGGGTCATGTGCCTTTATGTTTACAGGTCAGGGATAGGATGTGATCACAAATAGGATGTTAATAGCGGGGATCGGGAGCCTTTCTTTTACGCTTTATACAATGTCTATATTCATTGCTTGTATTAAGTATGACATCCCCTTTAATAATAACCAGATTTTGTAATATTTTTTGTCCCCAGGAAGGACGGCTCCTATGATATCAGCAATGCTCCGTCTGGGGTGTCCAGGTCAGTCCTCACTGTTGGTTGAATAGTCACAAAAAACTTATAACTGCACTATAGTACTAGTAATACTCATCCTAGTAGTATCCCCCTCCCCTTCCCCCACAATATATATTCTACATGTGACATGTAATAGAGGCGGGGCCGGAGTTCGGCCTTCATTGCATCCTCTCCTGCAGGCTGAGACTCTTCCCCCTCTTCATTGATCCCAAAGAAGCTGACTGGATGTTCGAGCAACTACGTAGAGAGATTCCCTGGAATCAGAAAACCAATATAGGACCAGGTAAATGCTACATTGTTATATCTACAGTCCACCAGCAGAGGTGCGACAGAAGTCTGTGATATTTATACACTTGGCGGATATTGAAGGGTTTTCCTGAGTGTTACCTATCAGTGACTTCTCCTTAGGTTAGGTCATCAATATCTGATCAGTTGGGACCCCCACAAATGAAAGCAACACTTGGATGAGTGCCCCTCCTGCTTCAAAGACCAGTGACATCACGTTCATTCGTCATGTGGCTTGTTTGCAGCTCAGTCCCATTCAAGTGAATACCAAGCACATTCCCTATGTCATGTTTGGCACCTGACTTGGTATTCTTGGATAGTTGGGGGGTCCTAGGTGTTGGAACCCCAATGATCTGATTGATGATCGATCCTAAGGACAGGTCATGAATATTTAAGAGGGTTTCCATTATTTTTTGTTTTTATTTATGGCCTACCCCCTATGGCGACTGCAGGTCAGTACTGCAGCTCAGCTACCATTGAAGTATCGGCACCTGACCACTATACAGTCAACTGCTCCCGGCTCTGTACACTATATAGTACACAGCAACTCAAAACAGCTGATCCAGGTGGGGGCCATAAATAAATCTCATGGACAAGCCCTTTAACGCTATGTCTGTATACAGCGGAGGTCTGTAAATGCTTATAACACATATAAACTCATCTTGTGACAGATGGACCTTACCAGGAGCCACGACTTACCTGCTGGTACGGGGAGGTCCCCTACACCTACTCCCGCTCCACAATGCAGGCCAATCCCCATGTGAGTGCCCAGTCCTACTCTATCATCCCTATCTGTGAACACTTCCATCTGCTGACAGCTATCAGAGCTGTAGGAGTGAAGAGGGGAATTGGGTCACGCCGTTTTTGGTGTGTTTGTCTCCGCAGTGGCACCCCCTGCTGACCATGCTGAAGGATCGGATAGAAGAGGTGACCGGCTACACCTTCAACTCCCTGCTCTGCAACCTCTACAGACATGACAAGGATAGCATAGACTGGCACAGCGACGACGAGCCCGATCTGGGCAAGAATCCAGTCATCGCCTCTTTGAGTTTCGGGGAGACCCGTGTGTTCCAGATGAGGAAGAAGCCGTCACCGGTAAGTGAGGGTGAAATACAGAAAGTGTGTAGGACCGAGGCCTCGATGCCCAGCCCCTGCCTGGGTGACTCTGCCATGAAATGTGGAAAATCTATCCTGGCGCTCATGGAAGATTGTCCTAAACTATAGAGTATTCCATATATGTCCGAGCATTGAGGTAGGTGAGGTCAAACTTCTGAGACTCCCCATCAAACCCCAAAAATGTAGGTGCGGGGTCCACTGCCTGTAGCTGACTGATCTCCATTCTAGTAAATGGGAGATACTGAAGCGGTCATTGCTGTATTTAAAGGAGCCCCCCCCCATCAGTGGGGTATACATGTCTGATCACTGGGGGTCCAGCTCATAGGGCCCCCAGCATTCTGGAGAACAGGGAACCGCACATTCCGTCTGGATGCTTCACGTGTATAGGGCGGTGGTGTGCGTGATCGGCCATGGCTCCATTCACTTCAATGGGACTGCGAGGACGGCGATCTCCAGCAAACCCATAGAAGTAAATGGAGCGGTGGCTGCACATATGGGGAACTTTTGGGCCCCCATTGCCATGATCACAGGGGGCCCCTGCAGTCAGACCCTCATTTTTCTAACACTTATCCAGTCTCCGTTCTTCACGCTTTTCAAGATCTCTGCTTGCTGCCGTCCACTAGAGACTGTTTACTTCTGGGGGTGACCGTCTGTCTTGGTCATGTGATGCACAACGTGATGGCTTCCCATGTGCAGATCTTGCTAAAATTCTGCACAAAAGCCAATGTTTATTCTGCGGTTACACCATGGGTATATTTCTACAATATGGGGTGAAATCTACAGTAAAAATTCACTATTTTCCAAATTCGCTCGTAATTTTGACAGAAGCGGTACATATCGGAATCTGCAAAATCACAGCAGCATGGGGGAGTTCAGACGTGGCGGATTTGCAGTGTAGATTTCTCACACAGATTCTGACACGTAGCCCCATCTGTCAAAATCCATGTGAAATCTGTCGCCCCTTGAGCTCTTCGTTCATACAACACTTTCTTTTACAACTGGATTTGAAGGATCGCCCTCAGATGTATTCTATGGGTTGGACCTTTCAGCACGACCCATGCACCTGTGTGTCCAGGACAAATTTGTACTCACTGGAAGTAAATTGCGAGGGTTCATGTTACATGACAGCAAGCAGAGATGTTGAAATCCAAGATCTAGAACGTATGGCGCCTACAGTAATGTGGCCACCCCTGAGCTATTATATGGGCCCTGGTGGGAATGACCGGATCACAGAAGGGTCAACGCCAACCCCCCTCCAAAACCAGGCATTCCTGGGGTGGGGGGTTAAATGTTCTGATTTTTGCTGTTGACATGTTGGCAAGTATGGTATAATATGACATCAGTGACACACAGACCTGTGGATACCTACACGGCTCCCTGGTCACCACTAATCCTCATGAACGGCTCCAGGTTATGGATTTTCCGGTTATATAACTGCTACAGTTCATAAAATCTCCATAATTGTCTGTGTGATTTAGCGTTACATCATCATAAGTGATGTCATCGGTGTCTCCCCCGCAGGATGTCAGTGCTGTGTGGTAGCCATAATGTCAGCGTATGAATGAGGCATTGGGGGAGAAATTACTGGAGATGTCAGCCATCTAAACACCATTCATGTTCCCACTTACAGTCTGTGCAGAAGTTACAGCTGCCGCCTACACAGCAGTAGACACCGTGACAGAGACTGCCAGGGGGAGCATCATTATTATGTGCTAGAGACTGAGTCTATGATAGAACTGATGAGGAGATGGATAAATAACATGGATGGATAGATAGATAGATAGATAGATAGATATGAGATAGATAGATAGATATGAGATAGATAGTTACTATCTATCTCTATATTCTTTGCTTGCGGTCAGTGAATGGACACACATTCAGATCATCAGGGCTCGGCGCAGTTATGAGATATCCGTCTGGAGTCCAGAATATTCAGCATGTGAGGATTATCTCAAACTGGATGAAATTGTAGCAAACCCTCAGCTGTGAGTAGCTTTAGGCCTGTACTGGGTTTTGCAGCCTTTGGATGTAAGTTTGATGTTCCATTCACTGAGGGCTTGCAGAGATGTTGGAAATGATGAAATGAAGCAGATTATTTACATTTGATATATTTGTCACCCGCTCTACAGGAGGATCACGGAGATTACACGTATGTAGACCGTGTGCATGTACCCCTGGACCATGGCAGCCTCCTACTTATGGAGGGAGCGACACAGGAAGATTGGCAGGTGAGGACGTCAGGGAGGATGGGTCGTGCAGATAATGGTGAGCTACAGCTCCTAACCTTTACAGGGACCACGGTCAGGGCCAGGTTATGTAAGATGAAGACCCCTGGGCAAATAATGTGGTGGGGCCCATCTCACCTCTAGGGCCCAGATTCCATCTGACTGTATATAGGAGAGATGGCTCCACGCTGGTGGGAGCGATGATGTCATACCATGGCGCTGGCCTGGAGCTGCGTGGTTGGACAATTCGCCCAATCCAGGTCTGGTTTTAATATATGTGTGTGTTTCTTATCTTTGACTTCTGTGACTTTTAAGTCGTCTGTGCTTTTCCAATTTGAGGCGACTAGACTTCTCGCTGCCAGGATTATATGTGATCCGTCTTATTTCTGACAAGTGTTTGGGTTTGTAAGAAGCAGAGCACAAGTTCCGGTGACGGGGAAATGTTTTAAGAGGATCTTTCTCCTCCTCATCGATGTGCGCTAGAAAGCTGACAGTGCGCTGAATTCACGGCATGCCCCCTGGCGCTGGAGATATCGGTGCAGTTAATTTGGGCACCGCTATCTCCCCACTGTCAGAAGGGCAGGCCTTACAGCTCAGCATCATCACTGGGCAGTAAAGAAAGCCCCCCTGACAGTATTCTCCAATACAGTTGTATTGTCACAGGGGCGTTCCTTACAGCCCAGCGATGACACTAGGCTGTAAGGCCCGTCTGACAGTGGGGAGATATCGGTGCTGAAATTAACGGCACTGATCTTTCCAGCGTCGGGGGGGGGGTATACCGAGAAAGCCAACTATGAGGAGGTGAAAGGTCCTCTTTAGTGATAGTGTTTTGTTCAATGCCGTGAAGACCTTGGACCAAGAGGATTTTATAAGAGGACAGTTCCACCATGCGTGTAGATATGTATTCCGCCATGTTGATCAGCGTTCCACCGTGCGTGTAGATATGTAGCCTCTTGGCCGCATCCTCTCCAGCATTTGTCAGAGTAGTTACTGCTTGTTTGGCAGTTCTTGAGGGGGTTAGAGGCCATCTTAGTATTCATTTCCATGTTGTGTACCTCTGGATATTGAGTCGGTCCAGTTGAAGGCCTTGAGCTAACAGTTATAGGAATATGATTTCCCAAAATATTTCTCCCATTGCGGAATACTTTTGGGATTGTTCTCCTGAGACGGAGCGGTCAGTTCTTTGTAGAAGTTGGAGATTCCTTTGGTTACTTTCCCCGAGTTGGAATAGTATTGGTGCTATTATAGGAAATAAACGATGTGTTGCTTGTTTTAGGATAGCGCATGTCTGATGTGCAAGTGTTTAAAGAAATCCTGTCTTGGGAGTTGATATTTATCGCTTTCTTCAGAAAAGGGAAGGAGCGTGGAGGTGGTGTTGGTGTTGTTGTCTTAGACGTCTTTTATATTCTTTAAACCTTTTTCTTCCCAATTTGTGAGATCAATATGTGGTATAATATGTGACCTTAGTAGTATTTGTTAATGGGGTCTGACTACTTTGGTGTAGTTTTCCCAAGCTTAAGGCAGCACGCACACAACTGGTCGTGTGCGAGCCACCGGCCATGATTGACGTCATCCATGTGCCACCCACGCGTCTGCAGCCCCATTCATTGACTAGGAATAGGACCTGTCCTGAGTTTTACACCACGGACTGTCGGCCCGCACATGGATCTGTGGAACTCACGGCTGTGCATGGGCCTATAAAAATGAATGGGTCAGTGTAATATCCGGGAAAAACCCAGCTCGCACACTGACCTAACACACGGTCGTGTACATGGGCCCTTACATGTACTCTCTAGAGGAGGGCGTTGTGAAGTTTGGAATAACAATATGGCGTGACCGTTTGGGTAGTGGTTTTCGGTCTGTGCCCAGACTTTGCAGGTGTCCTTTTTACACCATGTTTTAAATTGGTCTAATAATGAGGCTCGATGGTATTTTCAATGTCTGGTAGACCCATACCTCCTTCTCTCCAGTTGGTTGGTCCTGGGGGTTTACCTGACCATATGGAATTATTTATGGGAATAGTACGGAGGGTGTATAGGATGGAAGGCAGAACTATCACTTTTAGTAGTGCTATTTTACCAGCCCATGATGATGGTATTTTTGGCTAGGTTTTGCAACTTCTTACGGTTTTTTTTTTTTTTTTTTTTTTTTTTTGTTTCATTGGAAATATTGTTGAGAATTGAAATACATTATAACTTGTACAGGAAGTCTGACCCCGCAGAATCGGAACAACATAATACACAGGTCATTGATCTAGAGAGCAGCAGTGAGACGGAGACCTGGTCTGACAACAAGCCCTCAGCTTATAGCAGTAGTCCGCACATTGTCACCCAGCATGGCCGACGGCTTCTGCCTACTGTACATGTGGTCACTCCATGTAATCTCATACTCTCTCATTCCAGCATCGGGTGCCAAAAGAATATCATGACCGCCGGCCCCGGATTAACCTTACGTTCCGGACTATGATCCCTAAAGGGAAGTAATATGAAAAGCTGCCCCCTGGAGGATTTACTGTGGAATTCTGCCTCCTGGAAGATTTTCCGTGGAAATCTCTGATTATGGGATTAGTTTTCTCCATCATTCTCAAAAATGCACTTGGTTGCTATATCCACTGTCTGCAGGAATCTACTGGAATATTTACGGTTTTCTTGCTTTGTTGTATGTAATAATAATATATAGAGAGGCATAATGAAAAAAGGTGTGTGTGTACTGATCCTGAGTTACATCCTGTATTATACTCCAGAGCTGCACTCACTATTCTGCTGGTGCAGTCACTGTGTACATACATTACATTACTTATCCTGTACTGATCCTGAGTTACATCCTGTATTATACTCCAGAGCTGCGCTCACTATTCTGCTCATACAGTCACCGTGTACATACATTACATTACTTATCCTGTACTGATCCTGAGTTACATCCTGTATTATACTCCAGAGCTGCGCTCACTATTCTGCTGGTACAGTCACTGTGTATATACATTACATTACTTATCCTGTACTGATCCTGAGTTACATCCTGTATTATACTCCAGAGCTGCACTCACTATTCTGCTGGTACAGTCACTGTGTACATACATTACATTACTTATCCTGTACTGATCCTGAGTTACATCCTGTATTATACCCCAGAGCTGCACTCACTATTCTGCTGGTACAGTCACTGTGTACATACATTACATATCCTGTACTGATCCTGAGTTACATCCTGTATTATACTCCAGAGCTGCACTCACTATTCTGCTGGTGCAGTCACTGTGTACATACATTACATTACTTATCCTGTACTGATCCTGAGTTACATCCTGTATTATACTCCAGAGCTGCACTCACTATACTGCTGGTGCAGTCACTGTGTACATGCATTACATTACTTATCCTGTACTGATCCTGAGTTACATCCTGTATTATACTCCAGAGCTGCACTCACTATTGTGCTGGTACAGTCACTGTGTATATACATTACTTATTCATGAACATATCTTGAGGGTCTCAGGGAGCAATAAAGTGTATTCACCTGCACAGTACATAGAGATCAGAAAGACAATACGTTACTGTCCCTTTAAGACAGCAGACACTAGACCTGCCCGCACCTCCTGATCCAATAATGGACAATGTGCAGAACATCGCACCTGAGCAGATGACGGCCGCAGCTTCCAGCTCTCCATGTGTTTACATTACATAACACGTTACTTCCGGTACATTCATCATCCCATAATCTGATTTCCATGGCTGCTCCTGTCCAGCCCCCACATGTACACCGATTACGTGGATATCACTATGTGGGTGCGCTCCGGCGGCAGGAGAGTGATAATGATGGAATATCCATGGCAACCGGGCTGCCGCTGAGATCTGATGATCTGCCAGGAGAAGCTGACATTATACTGGGCAGCTGGAGTGCTGAGCGCTGCGGGGGGCGTACTGCTAGAAATAAGGGCAAAGAATCTGCTAGAAGAGCCAAATCCGTGACTGATCTAACATACCGTATGATTCAGATCCTCACCAGTTACAAGATCTCTGCTTGCTGTCAGTGAGGGGATCATTAATTTTAGATTCAGAGGCTGAAAACTCCGCCAGACCAGATACTTCTCAGAGATGCCACTTTTCTATAGTTGTATGACTGATACATTTTACCTTCACTGATACACTGTAGCAAATGATCCGCACAAGTGTTGCTGCTGTGTTTGATCCACAGTGAGTTCCCTATAGGCCTTTGTTTTGCTGGGGGAGGGGGAAGCACAGATCTTGAAAAACTGAAGCCCAAAATATATAGTTCCAAAATATTTCATTAAACAATATTTAAAGGGGACCTTTCACCAACTCTAACTCTTTGCATTCTTTAATAGCCGTCGCCCTGCTGATTCTGGCGCAGTTGGAATTTTTTCTGTAGCCCCCACCGTTCCTGAGCATCACTTCAGTTTCAGTCTGATAAGCTGATTACGCGCTCTACTGCTAGGTGGGCAGTCCCAGACTACCTGCTCCAGCCTAGGACCGCCCACCCAGCAGTAGGGAACCAAATTAGCTTACTGGGTGTTGAAACTAAAGGAAGTGATTGCTCAGGAACGGAGGGGACTAGAGAAAAAATTCCAACTGTACCCGAATCAGTGGAGGGGTGCCTATCGAAGGATGAAAAGAGTTGGAGTTTGTGCAGGTGATAAAAGGTCCCCTTTAAGCTTTATTTACAACAAACCAGAAAATCCAAATCTTTGGGGTGCATGCGGTTTTGATATGTTGTAGTGCAGTTTCTTAATTTTACAGGTGGAACATTTATTCAACATGTTACACCTGTAAAGTTAAGAAACCACCAAAGATGGGGGGGTACCTGTGGTTACCTGTGCTATATTCTGCCAGCCCCCATAGCATTGGTAACTAGTGCTGAAAACAGGAGAGGAGGAGACTGAGCAACCCAGGGGCCACGAACTGGTTCCAAGCACGTGACCCGGGGTTGGAACCAACCCAGAACACCTAGATCTAAAAACTGGCAGAGCCTGTAAGTCAAAAAAGACTCCCTGGACATCCCCTTTAAAGCGTCTGTCCATAGAATTCATCTACATGAAAAGTTAAATAACTACTCCAGAGCTGCATTCACAATTCTGCAGACTCCAGTGCTGAAATTTCCCAGCATTCGTGGTACTTTGTATTCTAGGAAGTGTCATCTTTACACCGCGGCCTGGGGCTTGTGTACTATATGTTCATCTTTACAGGCTCATGTGCTCAGACCCCAGACCCAATACTGATGTACTACAAAAATAGCATTTCCTAAATGGAGTCCCTTTACTGGAATGATCCCAGAATAAATCTGCAGCACTACAAGGGTTAAAATCATAAAATCACAATTTAAAGTTACACGGGGGGGAGGTTCAGGTCCTGGGTTTTCCACTTCACAGCCCCCTCCCCTATATCTCTGGCCCTTGCCGGTAGAAGGTGACTCAGCGGCAGTGACAGGCGCAGCTTCTTGCCGAGAAGGATCCTTATTTACAGGCGGAGAAGATGGAGCTGTCGAGAAAACTGAACCTGAGAAGCTCGTAAATATTAACCCATTACTGACATCCAAAGCCCGATATAGAACGGTCAAAGAGATGGCCCTCCTATCAGTATTGAAGCCCCTCATTCCTGACAGGAGGGGGGTTCTAGCTGTAAGACCCCCATTATATCATTACTGATTGACCACATAGAAATCTACAGTAGCAAAATCCCTACATAACACCACTACCTAGACAATTCTGCTACTTCCAACTAGAAGCAATGTGCCCACCACAGAGCAAAAACACCTGGTGGTGGGCTTACAAATAACACTAGCATGTCAGCGACCACTGTGACAAGTTTTTTCATGGAAATAGAGTGTCACCAGAACCAGCATATCACCCCAGCCCTGCAGATAGATAGGTTAGTGTCACCGGAGCCAGCATATCACCCCAGCCCTGCAGATAGGTTAGTGTCACCGGAGCCAGCATATCACCCCAGCCCTGCAGATAGATAGGTTAGTGTCACCGGAGCCAGCATATCACCCCAGCCCTGCAGATAGATAGGTTAGTGTCACCGGAGCCAGCATATCACCCCAGCCCTGCAGATAGATAGGTTAGTGTCACCGGAGCCAGCATATCACCCCAGCCCTGCAGATAGATAGGTTAGTGTCACCGGAGCCAGAATATCACCCCATCCCTGCAGATAGATAGGTTAGTGCCACCTGAGCCAGCATATCACCCCACCTGCAGATAGATAGGTTAGTGTCACCAGAACCAGCATCTCACCCAGCCCTGCAGATAGGTTAGTGTCACCAGAACCCACCATATCACCCCAGCCCCGCAAATAGATAGGTTAGTGTCACCAGAACCAGTATATCACCCCAGCCCTGCAGATAGATAGGTTAGTGTCACCAGACCCAGCATATCACCCAGTCCTGCAGATAGATAGGTTAGTGTCACCAGAACCAGCATATCACCCCAGCCCTACAGATAGATAGGTTAGTGTCACCAGAACCAGCATATCACCCCAGCCCTGCAGATAGATAGGTTAGTGTCACCAGAACCAGTATATCACCCAGTCCTGCAGATAGATAGGTTAGTGTCACCAGACCCAGCATATCACCCCAGCCCCGCAGATAGATAGGTTAGTGTCACCAGACCCAGCATATCACCCCAGCCCCGCAGATAGATAGGTTAGTGTCACCAGAACCAGCATATCACCCCAGCCCTGCAGATAGATAGGTTAGTGTCACCAGACCCAGCATATCACCCCAGCCCGCAGATAGATAGGTTAGTGTCACCAGAACCCACCATATCACCCCAGCCCTGCAGATAGATAGGTTAGTGTCACCAGAACCAGCATATCACCCCAGTCCTGCAGATAGATAGGTTAGTGTCACCGGAGCCAGCATATCACCCCAGCCCTGCAGATAGATAGGTTAGTGTCACCAGAACCAGCATATCACCCCAGCCTATTGGCTCCAGCCTATAAACACAAGCTCAGCAGGAAGTGACATGTACAACAAGGTAACAAGCTAGCCATCGATTTTCCTTGTAGTGGCTTCTACAGGAGAAATGTAGTATTACATGTCAGCTATTCTAATTAATAGAAGACCATGTAATTGATAGTTGGGTGAATCCACCAGAGTGACAGCTTCTCTTTGTTAGTGGCTCTGCCCACCCTCTATAATGCTCATATTCCTTTATATAGCATATGGGCTGGGGTGTTCTTTTTGAGCACTGTTTTTGACCCTACACCTGTATATAAGGTGATGTTTATACTTCTAATAGGCTATATTTTAGGGAATTGCTGTTTATGCAGCTGTGCATTAGTATGGCTAACCCTATAGGTTACAGCATTGGCCTCCAACTTGCAACTTCCTTGCCAGGTGTTGCAAAACTACAAGTCTCAGCAAGCTGCCAGGACACGCTGGTTCTCTGGGTCAGAGTCCTCTGCAGGTATCTTCTTGCTTTCTGGGGGCAGTATAGTGTGGTCTTGCCGGACCAATGCCCCCATGTGTAAGCCTGACTCAGTGATGAGAAGGACACATGACATAGTGGGCACCGGTCACCACCACCTGCCCCTGACTCAGTTTTGGGATGAGCTGTCAATCATGATTACAGCCTCTGTATATAGAACTTATCAATGGCAGATCCCATTAATGCAGAAAACTAGAATATCCCGTATCCCCATATACAGGAAGCCCCTGTCAGGATCCCCCACATCACCCACCACCTCATGTTTGTGTCACTTGAGAATCCAGCTCCACGTCACCGGATGGCAGGCTTTAAAAGGAGCTGGGTGTCATCGGAGCCTGTTATGTGTAGGAGGAGGCTGGGATATAAAGGAAGAGGCAGAGCAGGAGGGAGACATAAGCCTCTGAGAACCTGCAGATCTGGTGCTTATAGCTGCACAACCTTCCCAGCATCTTCTGAAGAGCATCGCACAAACTCCGCATCTCTTCCAGCATGTCTGTCCCCCAGGCTGAAGACCACCTCTGCACCTATGAGGAGGCCATGCAGTACAGCGCCTACCTGGAGGAGGAATTCCCTCTACCCTCTAAAACCAAAGGGGCTCTCAGGAAACGTAGAGAGAGCAGGCTGAAATCCCAGATTCTGTCCTTCGAGGAGATCCAGGAGGTGGAGGAGGAAGGAGTATCCCCTACCGAGGAGGAGAAAGCCAGGAGATCCTTCCTGCAATCCCTGGAGAGTCTCAGGAGGAGCTCCAACCATAGCCATCTCCATAAGGACAAACTGGGCACCTACAAGACCAGCCTGGACTCCAGTGACTCTGACTCTACCCTGTGAGGGGCAGCAGATACCCCCAGGGCTGCCCTTCAACAACTACTTCTTCACAATGATCCTTGAGTCACGGGTCCAAGGGCTTCCATCCAATTCACCAACCATGATGGAGTAAGGGGTCCTATCCATGGAACTAACATCTCTTTAGCCCGGGCTCTAAGGATCCTTCATCCCAGTATGAACTTTACAGACCCTTGAGTCCAGTCCCCCACTGGATCATGGATCCAACATATCTTTGCCAGGGCTCCGAGTTTGCCAATGGTTGCATCAGCGTTGACTTTGTGAGGACCCCTAGTCAGGGGTCCTCCACTTCATTTCTTCAAGAAGAGCTCTAAGTCAGGGCTCCAAGGGTCCTCCACCCCAGTATGAACTTTCTACGGACCCTTGAGTCCATTTCTCCTCTCGAAGTTGCCAATCATGTATCCAAAAAATCTTTGCCAGGGCTCCAAGGCGGCCATCGGTTGCACCAGTATTGACTTTGTAAGGAGCCACAGTCAGGGGTCCTCCACTCCATTTCTTCAGGAGGACCCTAAAGTCAGGGCTCTGCTCTGGGACTGCCATCCAACACCCCGAGCCCTCGGGTCTATGGGATATAATATGCATGGGACTTACTTGATGTTTTCTAGGATCCCACTAGGAATCGCATCGTAAATCTCCAGCTCTTGTCGATGTTTACATAGGACTGCATGTTTTCTAGGACAAATGATCTATTTTTCTATTGACTTCTTGTCAGATCCCTTTCAAGCAATGTGAGTTTTCTAGTTGACTCTGGTGAATGGTTTATACCCAGCCTCTTGTCCTCTAGGGGGCAGCGTTGTGTATTGACAGCAATAGCTTTATTTTTCATGTTATATATTTCTCAATGAATAAATATAATTTCTTATCTGATTGTAACTTTGTATCTTTCTTCATTATATATTGATTGTTAACCCTTTCCTTGACCCCGAGCCTTATCCTAAACCTTTCTCCTATCCCTTAACCTTATACTACACTCACCTAGACAAGTCAGATAGTTGCTATAGATTAGTGGTTTGCAGTGGTGAAACTACAACACCCAGCATGCCCAGCAGCTGCAGGTTCGACAACTACAACCTCCAAATGAAAGGTAGTAAATAACACACAGGTGGTCAAACTTAACTATATATATATATATATATTATATTAAGATGTAGCAGAGCTGAATTTGTCATTTAACTCTTCCCTTGCAGCTGGTTTATCTATACAGCAAGAGATAACATATAACTATACAAAAGCACCTTGAGACAAATGACAAACTCTGCTCTACTCCATGCATACAACTCAGCTCTGCTGCATCTAGAAAATGTTTTATTACAGCATCCGATTTAGAAACATAAAAATGTCTGCCTTGTGATACATGAGAGATCTATAGGGGTTGGTTAGATATTACATGTATTGTTGATGTAGCAGAGCTGAGCAAACAAACTAAATGGTTAAGGTTATACAGTGGGTTATCTTGTAGCCCTATTGAAAACCATTAAAAACACAAAACATACGCCAAATAACAACTTCAACCTGTGTCCTAATTGTGTCCGATGACAAACTCATCTCTGCTACATCTGGTTAGTGTCAGGCACAGGTTATAGCAAAGCTCATTAACAAGAGACAATCCGGCTCAGCGGTGTCAGGACAATGAAAAGCTGAATTAGCGGCTGCTGGTAATGGGGTTTAAACAAGGCTTATGTAACCTGCAGAGTACCCATGTGATGGACTACAAGACTCAGCATACTCTGTCCGCTTCAGGTTATGCATATTGTAAGTAGGAGTTGGTGGTGGAGGGGTAAAGCTCCAAGTCGCTGCACATTCAGGTGTTAATGTATTAAAAGACCTTGGTCTTGTCTGTAAGATTCCTTATAAGGCTGGTCAGCACTGGGGACAGCTCCTATAGGGGCTTCAGGCGCATAGATGAGGAGATAAGGTCAACCTTAAGAATACAGAAATAACCACAGTGTACTTAACATATATGATAAGTCTATGATTATGATAAAATTTGTTGAGATTAAATAATATAAATTTACTTTTTGGTTGCTTATATAGCGCCAACATATACCAAAGCGCTGAGCAAAGGTCTCAAAGCCTTCCATCATCGCTGTCCCCAAGAGCTCACAATCTAATCTCTCAGTCTGTAACTTTGATCGTGATCTATTATAATGTACCTGAAAACCCCGAAAACTATATAATAATGTAATATATATATATATATATATATATATATATATATATATATATATATATACACATACACATACTGATGGGATTGTATTTATCACAGGAGCTGACACACATAATCCAGAGAAAGCAAAATCACTACAACGTCCAGGCATAATCCAGGAGAATCCCATTATATAGGTCAGAGAAGTGACAATGTCTAGACTGCGCCCAGTCACACCTCAGCTAAGAAGGAGGCTGAACTAAGAAGAATATCCTGAACCCAAGAGATTAATACACAGAATATTACAATATATGATAACAACAGAGACTGACAATAATGGTGACATTTGTGTACTATATATCATCAATCTGAATATCCCTCCTGTCACGCCGTAGTGTCAATCCATACTACATTTTGAACAAGAATATAACTACTATAATACTACCTCCTATGTACAAGAATATAACTACTATAATACAGCTTCTATGTACAAGAATATAACTACTATAATACTGCTCCTATGTACAAGAATACAACTACTATAATACTACCTCCTATGTACAAGAATATAACTACTATAATACTGCTCCTATGTACAAGAATATAACTACTATAATACTGCTCCTATGTACAAGAATATAACTACTATAATACTGCCTCCTATGTACAAGAATATAACTACTATAATATTGCTCCTATGTACAAGAATATAACTACTATAATACTGCCCCCTATGTACAAGAATATAACTACTATAATACTGCTTCTATGTACAAGAATATAACTACTATAATACTGCCCCCTATGTACAAGAATATAACTACTATAATACTGCCCCCTATGTACAAGAATATAACTACTATAATACTGCTCCTATGTACAAGAATATAACTACTATAATACTGCTCCTATGTACAAGAATATAACTACTATAATACTGCCTCCTATGTACAAGAATATAACTACTATAATATTGCTCCTATGTACAAGAATATAACTACTATAATACTGCCCCCTATGTACAAGAATATAACTACTATAATACTGCTTCTATGTACAAGAATATAACTACTATAATACTGCCCCCTATGTACAAGAATATAACTACTATAATACTGCCCCCTATGTACAAGAATATAACTACTATAATACTACTCCTATGTACAAGAATATAACTACTATAATACTGCTCCTATGTACAAGAATATAACTACTATAATACTGCCCCCTATGTACAAGAACATAACTACTATAATACTGCTCCTATGTACAAGAATATAACTACTATAATACTGCCCCCTATGTGCAAGAATATAACTACTATAATACTGCCTCCTATGTACAAGAATAACTACTATAATACTGCTCCTATGTACAAGAATATAACTACTATAATACTACCTCCTATGTACAAGAATATAACTACTATAATACTACTCCTATGTACAAGAATATAACTACTATAATACTGCCCCCTATGTGCAAGAATATAACTACTATAATACTACCTCCTATGTACAAGAATATAACTACTATAATACTACCTCCTATGTACAAGAATATAACTACTATAATACTGCCCCCTATGTACAAGAATATAACTACTATAATACTGCTCCTATGTACAAGAATATAACTACTATAATACTACCTCCTATGTACAAGAATATAACTACTATAATACTGCTCCTATGTACAAGAATATAACTACTATAATACTGCTCCTATGTACAAGAATATAACTACTATAATACTGCCTCCTATGTACAAGAATATAACTACTATAATATTGCTCCTATGTACAAGAATATAACTACTATAATACTGCCCCCTATGTACAAGAATATAACTACTATAATACTGCTTCTATGTACAAGAATATAACTACTATAATACTGCCCCCTATGTACAAGAATATAACTACTATAATACTGCCCCCTATGTACAAGAATATAACTACTATAATACTGCTCCTATGTACAAGAATATAACTACTATAATACTGCTCCTATGTACAAGAATATAACTACTATAATACTGCCTCCTATGTACAAGAATATAACTACTATAATATTCCTCCTATGTACAAGAATATAACTACTATAATACTGCCCCCTATGTACAAGAATATAACTACTATAATACTGCTTCTATGTACAAGAATATAACTACTATAATACTGCTCCTATGTACAAGAATATAACTACTATAATACTGCCCCCTATGTGCAAGAATATAACTACTATAATACTGCCTCCTATGTACAAGAATAACTACTATAATACTGCTCCTATGTACAAGAATATAACTACTATAATACTACCTCCTATGTACAAGAATATAACTACTATAATACTACTCCTATGTACAAGAATATAACTACTATAATACTGCCCCCTATGTGCAAGAATATAACTACTATAATACTGCTCCTATGTACAAGAATATAACTACTATAATACTACCTCCTATGTACAAGAATATAACTACTATAATACTGCCCCCTATGTACAAGCATATAACTACTATAATACTACCTCCTATGTACAAGAATATAACTACTATAATACTACCTCCTATGTACAAGAATATAACTACTATAATACTACCTCCTATGTACAAGAATATAACTACTATAATACTGCTCCTATGTACAAGAATATAACTACTATAATACTACCTCCTATGTACAAGAATATAACTACTATAATACTGCTCCTATGTACAAGAATATAACTACTATAATACTACCTCCTATGTACAAGAATATAACTACTATAATACTGCCTCCTATGTACAAGAATATAACTACTATAATACTACCTCCTATGTACAAGAATATAACTACTATAATACTGCCTCCTATGTACAAGAATATAACTACTATAATACTGCCCCTATGTACAAGAATATAACTACTATAATACTGTTCCTATGTACAAGAATATAACTACTATAATACTGCTACTATGTACAAGAATATAACTACTATAATACTACTCCTATGTACAAGAATATAATTACTATAATACTGCCTCCTATGTACAAGAATATAACTACTATAATACTGCCCCTATGTACAAGAATATAACTACTATAATACTGTTCCTATGTACAAGAATATAACTACTATAATACTGCTCCTATGTACAAGAATATAACTACTATAATACTGCCCCCTATGTACAAGAATATAACTACTATAATACTGCTCCTATGTACAAGAATATAACTACTATAATACTGCTCCTATGTACAAGAATATAACTACTATAATACTACTCCTATGTACAAGAATATAATTACTATAATACTGCCTCCTATGTACAAGAATATAACTACTATAATACTGCCCCTATGTACAAGAATATAACTACTATAATACTGTTCCTATGTACAAGAATATAACTACTATAATACTGCTCCTATGTACAAGAATATAACTACTATAATACTGCTCCTATGTACAAGAATATAACTACTATAATACTGCCCCCTATGTACAAGAATATAACTACTATAATACTGCTCCTATGTACAAGAATATAACTACTATAATACTGCCCCTATGTACAAGAATATAACTACTATAATACTGCCCCTATGTACAAGAATATAACTACTATAATACTGCTCCTATGTACAAGAATATAACTACTATAATACTGCCTCCTATGTACAAGAATATAACTACTATAATACTGCCCCCTATGTACAATAATATAACTACTATAATACTGCTCCTATGTACAAGAATATAACTACTATAATACTGCTCCTATGTACAAGAATATAACTACTATAATACTGCCTCCTATGTACAAGAATATAACTACTATAATACTGCTCCTATGTACAAGAATATAACTACTATAATACTGCTCCTATGTACAAGAATATAACTACTATAATACTGCCCCTATGTACAAGAATATAACTACTATAATACTGCCTCCTATGTACAAGAATATAACTACTATAATACTGCCCCCTATGTACAAGAATATAACTACTATAATACTGCCCCCTATGTACAAGAATATAACTACTATAATACTAGATATTCTTCTTCATATTCGTTATGATAAATAATACAATTACCAGAATCACTTTTTCCTTATACTTTATTACATATCAGTATATAATACATACATTCCTCTTCTTGTATACCGTACAGTGCACACATTATTTATGGTGATAAAAATCTGGTGAAATTTCTTCTTCTGCATTTTGTCCCATAATAAAGCTTAATATTATTTAACCATGCAGTTATGTAAATGACATATTGGCGGTATAGCACATACAGAGGCTCGTATAGTCATATCCAGTTAATAATAGCAAAGTTATAGCAAAAAATTCCGGCAATGTGAACAAGAACAGAACCTAAAATATAAAAGCAAAATAAAAATGTGGCAAAAGTCATGAAAAACTCATCACTGGCACCATTACTGGTGTGTAGGATACTGTAAGGAAGCAGCGGCCTAAGGAGAGGGGGGTTACTGTGACCCCATGTAAACCTGACTATGTGGATTTACATAGGACTGCACATTAGCTTACTGTACGCAACACAATACACAGTGAAATAACAGTTTTGGCTCTGCTATATCTGCCATGGATGTTACAGCTGGGACCATTGTCTGCCTGGAACAGATCTTGAGAATTTTGGGACATCCATCCCCACTATGTTCACTAAGGGGCTGCAGCGTTCACCCCTGTAGCATGATAAGACCCTCAAAGCAATGGGATAAGATAAAGTCTAGGAAGTACTGAGGGTCCACCAGTGATTCATGCTCTGCTCAGATACCCAACCATGAGGGCAAGGTCACTGAACATCTACTCAAGGGTCCATATGAAGAAGTTGGTGCCCTGGAGGTTTCTGCTGCCCCTCACAGGGCAGAATCAGAGTCGCTAGAATCCAGACTGGTCTTGTAGGTCCTCAGCTTGTCTTTATGGAGATGGCTGGAGCTCCTCCTGAGACTTTCCAGGGATTGCAGGAAGGTTCTTCTCGCGTTCTCCTCCTCAGTAGGGGATACTCCTTCCTCCTCCACCTCCTGGATCTCTTCGAAGGACAGAATCTGGGATTTCAGCCTGCTCTGCCTATATTTCCGGAGACCCCCTTGAGTTCTAGAGGGTAAGGGGAATTCTTCTTCCAAGCAGGCGCAGTACAGCATGGCCTCCTCATAGGTGTAGAGATGGTCCTCAGCCTGAGCAACTGACATGTTGAATGGAAAATGCTCAAGATACTCTGTGCTGCTGTGAATCTTGTATCTGGCAGCAGAATAAAGAAGGAACCTGCAGAGGAACCTGCGCAAGAATCTGCAGATCTTTATGTAGTTCAGTCAGCAACAGGTGAGATCTCCCAGGACCTTGTAGATGGTCTTCTCCTGCCGCAGCGATCAGTCTCTGCTTCTCTGGAGCTTGTGATTCCCTCTATGACTCTGCGTTCCTTTATATCCCAGGAACTTCCTACACACAATCTGCTCAGATGCCACCACTTCCTGTTACCACCGCCATCCGATGACGAAGTTATATCCATACATGGGTAGATAAAAAGTCCTACGAAATCTGAGCTGCCCGTATACTAAAAATATCACTAAAGTTATATCATGTTGGCCCATACAACTATATACAGGAGATACCCAGGTTATACCGGCTGTACATATATAATTATATACAGGAGATACCCAGGTTATACCAGCTGTACATATATAATTATATACAGGAGATACCCAGGTTATACCAGCTGTACATATATAATTATATACAGGAGATACCCAGGTTATACCAGCTGTACATATATAATTATATACAGGAGATACCCAGGTTATACCAGCTGTACATATATAATTATATACAGGAGATATCCAGGTTATACCAGCTGTACATATACAGTCATATGAAAAAGTTTGGGCACCCCTATTAATCTTAATCATTTTTAGTTCTAAATATTTGGGTGTTTGCAACAGCCATTTAAATTTGATGTATCTAATAACTGATGGACACAGTAATATTTCAGGATTGAAATGAGGTTTATTGTACTAACAGAAAATGTGCAATATGCATTAAACCAAAATTTGACCGGTGCAAAAATTTGAGTACCCTTATCATTTTATTGATTTGAATACTCCTAACTACTTTTTACTGACTTACTGAAGCACAAAATTGGTTTTGTAACCTCACTGAGCTTTGAACTTCATAGCCAGGTGTATCCAATCATGAGAAAAGGTATTTAAGGTGGCCAATTGCAAGTTGTTCTCCTATTTGAATCTCCTCTGAAGCGTGACATCATGGGCTCCTCAAAACAACTCTCAAATGATCTGAAAACAAAGATTGTTCAACATAGTTGTTCAGGGGAAGGATACAAAAAGTTGTCTCAGAGATTTAACCTGTCAGTTTCCACTGTGAGGAACATAGTAAGGAAATGGAAGACCACAGGGACAGTTCTTGTTAAGCCCAGAAGTGGCAGGCCAAGAAAAATATCAGAAAGGCAGAGAAGAAGAATGATGAGAACAGTCAAGGACAATCCACAGACCACCTCCAAAGAGCTGCAGCATCATCTTGCTGCAGATGGTGTCACTGTGCATCGGTCAACAATACAGCACACTTTGCACAAGGAGAAGCTGTATGGGAGAGTGATGCGAAAGAAGCCGTTTCTGAAAGCACGCCACAAACAGAGTCGCCTGAGGTATGCAAAAGCACATTTGGACAAGCCAGCTTCATTTTGGAAGAAGGTCCTTTGGACTGATGAAACAAAGATTGAGTTGTTTGGTCATACAAAAAGGCGTTATGCATGGCGTCAAAAAAACACAGCATTCCAAGAAAAACACTTGCTACCCACTCTAAAATTTGGTGGAGGTTCCATCATGCTTTGGGGCTGAGTGGCCAATGCCGGCACCGGGAATCTTGTTAAAGTTGAGGGTCGCATGGATTCAACTCAGTATCAGCAGATTCTTGAGAATAATGTACAAGAATCAGTGACGAATTTGAAGTTACGCCGGGGATGGATATTTCAGCAGGACAATGATCCAAAACACAGCTCCAAATCTACTCAGGCATTCATGCAGAGGAACAATTACAATGTTCTGGAATGGCCATCCCAGTCCCCAGACCTGAATATCATTGAACATCTGTGGGATAATTTGAAGCGGGCTGTCCATGCTCGGCGACCATCAAACTTTACTGAACTGGAATTGTTTTGTAAAGAGGAATTGTCAAAAATACCTTCATCCAGGATCCAGGAACTGATTAAAAGCTACAGGAAGCGACTAGAGGCTGTTATTTTTGCAAAAGGAGGATCTACTAAATATTAATGTCACTTTTCTGTTGAGGTGCCCATACTTTTGCACCGGTCAAATTTTGGTTTAATGCATATTGCACATTTTCTGTTAGTACAATAAACCTCATTTCAATCCTGAAATATTACTGTGTCCATCAGTTATTAGATATATCAAATTGAAATGGCTGTTGCAAACACCCAAATATTTAGAACTAAAAATGATTAAGATTAATAGGGGTGCCCAAACTTTTTCATATGACTGTATAATTATATACAGGGGATACCCAGGTTATACCAGCATGGTCCATATCACTATATACAAGAAGATGTAGAACTTATACCAGCTGTACATATATAATTATATACAGGAGATACCCAGGTTATACCAGCTGTACATATATAATTATATACAGGAGATACCCAGGTTATACCAGCTGCACATATATAATTATATATAAGAATACCCAGGTTATACCAGCTGTACATATATAATTATATACAGGAGATACCCAGGTTATACCAGCATGGTCCATATCACTATATACAATAGGATGTATAACTTATACCAGCTGTACATATATAATTATATACAGGAGATATCCAGGTTATACCAGCTGTACATATATATTTATATGCAGGAGATACCAGGTCATACCAGCATGGTCCATATCACTATATACAAGAAGATGTATAACTTATACCAGCTGTACATATACAATTATATACAGGAGATACCCAGGTTATACCAGCATGGTCCATATCACTATATACAAGAAGACGTATAACTTATACCAGGTGTACATATATAATTATATACAGGAGATACCCAGGTTATACCAGCATGGTCCATATCAATACATGTGTGACCAGTCTGTATAGTATTTGCCCCCTTGGTTTACAAAGTTGCATTTAGAGGGGATTTTTCCCTGCATTCTAGGAAGTGACCAGCAGGTGGAGCCAAACTACCAGTGTTACTATCCTCTATAGAAGTAGTTGTGTCACACTTGGAGAGATAATATTTATCCAGCTTGGATTATCTTCTCTCTATCATTGCGGCTTCTCAGGATCTGTCACACAAATTCAATGAAAAAGATCTTTCCTCCCACTGTGAGGCCATGGGTACAACAGGAACAGAACAAGGGTACAGGCAAGACTTTAGAGATCTGTCCCTCACAATTGCAGGAATGTCCCCAATATGTTGTATGATGCAATTATTTATAAGTCAATGCAGATGGCAGAAAGTGTGCCAGATTTATCACAATAACACCCTTGTATCACATACTGGAAATATCAGGCTTACACCTTGTTCTTTATTCCATTCATGGCTGCAATAACCTGACATCAAGAATTTGTCAGAAAAAATTGTGCACATCAGACGGTGTAAATTTGGTGTTTACAAATCCTCTGTGAGCTGCACAGCCTGGACGCCAAAGTGTTACAATGTATCAGTGCAGGTAAAATGTAACAAAGCATCAAACAGGAGAGAGATGTGCGCTGCTCATGTCTAGAGAGGATTGTCTCAAGTGGATACAATTGTAGCAAATGCTCTGCAGTGAGAAGTGCAAAACTGGGACAAATTTTCATTCCTATTCACTGACAACAAGCAGAGATCTTGAATATGGGGAGAAACTGATAAACAATATCTATTAGAAAGTTGTGGAACTTTATTAGATTTCAGGCTTTGAGCTCTGTAGGTGTCACATGACATATCTAGGTAGAGCCCTGCCAGGACCTTCCACCTCAAAGCCAGCACTACTTTGGGGCTCTGGACATGTTTATAGGAAGGAGAAAGGTCCTCAAAATGGTCGGGGAACGGGGAGAGTATAATAATCCAGTTGTTCTTAATGTGGGGGGGGGGCCCTAAACTTTGGAAAGGATTCACATACTTACTGCAAATGAGGATTGTGGGAAATTGTTAGTATGCTCAATTTGTCAAAAGTTGCATTATTTAAAAACATTCATGTGCAGTACCACTTTGGGCCACTAGTGAGCCTTCCGTAGTATATTACCAAGCTTTTATATATAGGGGTGACATTTTGGTTACAAGGCAGCTCCAACTATTTTTCCTCATAAGGAAGAATTGAAGGCAATCCACGTCTCTAACCCCGCACACTGTCATAATGCCCTATTTGTATGGCACATAGTGACGGTGTCCCCACTCTGTAGTGATGCCTCCTAGTGTCCCCACACTGTAATGATACCACATTTGTGCCAACTCCTACAGCAAAGATGCCCCCTCAGTGTCCCCGCACAACAAAGATAGCCACCTAGAGTCCGTCGCAAAGCATTAATGATCCTAATGATACCCCCTTATTGCCCACAAACTATAAAGATGCCCCCTTAGTGACCTGACACAATAAAGATACCTGCTTAGATCTCCGCCACCCAAAAATAGTACTCCTAGTGATGGTGTGCCCCCTACATGGTATGGTACTCCTTAGTGCCCCCGCACAAGGGTAAACACTTAGAGTCCCTCACAAAGCAGTAATGACACTGATACCCCCTTAATACCCCCCATACAATATCATTAAGGCCGATACTACTTTGTGTGGGACTCTAACTGGATACCCTTTATGTGTGGGGGCACTAAGGAAATAAGGATTTCTCCGTAGGGCACCCACACACAATATAGATGCCTGCTTGGAGCCCCACCCAAAAACAGTGCTCCTAGTGATGCCTCCTTGGTGCCCCCACACAGTATGGTACCCCCTTAGTGCCTCCCCTTAGTCGCTCCAATTCCCTGGCCCAATTTCCCATGACATGCTGCAGATCACTCACAGCATGAACGCTCTACCATTGTACATAGCTGTATCTGTGTCCTGAGGATGCAGATACATTTGCAATAGGGACATGCAGTGGCCAAAATTTGGGACTATCCCGCAGGATCCAGGAGGCACAGCTGAAGACTCGTTACAGTGTATGAGCTTAGATAATAGCTAGACATGGCAGGTAGGAGATTTGTGCTGCGGCTGTGTTTAGCTCACAGAGCATTGTCAGCACTGATACATTGTAACAACTCCTGCAGCTGCGCTTGTTTTCAGTCACTGTAAATAAGAACATTTATTGGCAGCGAGCAAAACTCTGCAAATAGTGAGGAACCCGAGCACAAAATAGGTTAGAAATTTGCAGAATTTTTTATTAGCCGCCAATGAAAAGATCAGCCTTGTATTACTCCAGGACATCATCCAAGGTCTGTGGCCGCCTTTCAAGATGGTTTCCACTGCGGTCAGCCAAGTGTCATTGCTTAATAATTACTGGACTTGAAGATATTTCCAGACGTAATGGATGACAGATCATCACTTTATAGTTACATATACAAGAGGGAGGGGCCATATTTGTCAATAATATCAAGAACGTAGGAACTTACAAGCTGGAAATATGGCGCAAACTGTGCCAAATGTATCAAAATGGCGCACATGAAATTCTATATTCTCTGCCGCTCTCCTTCCTATCGCCACCTCCTGGCTGACCTTTATGTACTACAGCAACAAAAGTGGCTTCTGCCCAGAATAAATTTTATCATATATTGGTTTATTTTATGATTTTTTTTTTTTAGCCCCAACCCCTATTCTATACATTTCATGCATTGCTTAGTATAGTTGCCCCATTGATGTAAAGCATTTTCCTTTTCAGTGTGGCGCACAAAAGAGAAATTCAGGGGTTAACAATACCCCACATGGGGGTAAAACCTGCACCTACCCCATACACTTAAAGGGGTATTCTTACCAGATAGATTTATGGCATTGCCAATTGCTTGGGTGTTCTCGGAAATCCCGTAGAAGTCAACGGAGAGGTGTGCATGCCTGGCCGAATCTGTATTCACTACAGCAGTCAGTATGGAGATCTGGAGACTCTTGTTCTGGAGTTATGGGTGCAGAGCTAGAACCTGACCCTATCTCTTAGACAGCATGTCCATCACATACGCCGTAAGTGCCCGAGACAGTAATACCCCTTTAGGCTAAAGCAAGTAGCAAAGCAAAAAAACGCAGCAGAAACGCATTACGTTTTTTTTTTTTTCCCACAGAGCTTTCTCCTATTATACCTATACGGAAAAGCTGGCGTTTTTCCGTAGGTATAACTGACATTCTGCGGTTTCCAAAAACGTGAGTGTTTTTGAAAACGCAGCTTTTCCGGTGCAGATTTTTTTCTGTAATGTGTAGATGGGATTAGCTACAATCCCATTCACTTTGCAGGTACTGTAAAACAAAGCATTTTTTGCCGTGGTGTTTCCGTAACGTGGGGCTTCAACCTTAAGCACTAAAACATGTCCCGTTCTTCGGAGTCTCTGCTATGAAATCTCTATTCGGCTATGTTCACACACACCAGATTACATAGATTGTTGAGACACAATATCAGTTCCATGCATGTGAATAGGGATGTTTTCGCAGTAGATGGATGAATTTCTGCAATCCCTAATAAACTAAAAACAGTCCCAAAAATTTTGCAAAAAAAAAAAAAAAAAAGTCTGTTGTGTGTGATTATACCCTTAAGACTAGGCATGCACAGGATCATAGTAAAGTTGTGAGACTGCAGAAACTTCTTGGGGAATTTTCCCATGGACATAGCTGTACCGTATTTAAATTTGTAGAGAATTTTGCAAAGATAAAAAGATTTTAAAATTTATACTTAAGCAATTTAAAACTTTATCTCTTTGGGGTGAAAGTCTTTTGTCTTGGTAAGACTGTGAATTCTGGAACCTTCTATGGTCTGGCACTTTGAAACCCAGCCATGACTTTGCAAAAATGTTGTGAATTATTTATTTATTTATTTTTTAATTTGAAGCTGTTAATTTTCTACAAATTTAAATTAGGGTCATGTTGTTAACGGGGAAGAAAAAAAAAAAAAAAAAAAGTTACTATGCAATAAATATAAAATATGACACAAGTGACTGAACCCTTAGGAAAACACTGAAGTTGCAGTAATGTAACTATTACAACTACATTTACATGAGAAGTTTTTGACTGCGTGTTCAAAAAGCAACAAAACTGAATCCCAACAGCGCCACTCATAACCATAGGTTATGTCTGGTATTGCAACTACATTCACTTGAAGACTAAACATGATGGAACTGGGCTGCATTACCAGATAAGAAAAGTGCTGTTAGGACAAAAAGAAAAATATATTATATATATATATATATATATATATATTTTAGTAATAATAGTAATTTCATGCTACGCTTTCAATTTGCAACACCTCAGTCTCCTAAATCTCTCCCCTTCCTGTAGTCAAAGTGGTGCAGCTAACCATTAGGAGATTGCCATGTAAACAGTTGCCTAATATGGTGAGAATATATACTAATGAGATAGATAGATAGATAGATAGATAGATAGATAGATAGATAGATTAGATACAAAACCCTCTCTGTACAAGCACGCAACAATCCTGAAAGTTAGTGCCCCCCCCCCCCCATTGGCAGCTGAATGAACTACAAGATCCCAAGAAGAGACTCTGCAATTGTGTTTGTTTATTTTAAAATAGTTATAATGTAAATATAGAACTTTATACAAATACAATGTAACAAGGCGAAGAGCAGTGAAAGTGCAAAAATAAATAGGATCCGGATCTCCGATCATCAAAAAATAAATTTAACCCCTTCTTGGAAAGAGTGCAAATCTGGGGGAGGGGGGTGGATTATAGAGCAAGTCCATAGCCACACTTTGTCTTCCCCACCATCCCCTCTCCACAATTCTGGATATATAGTCAACAGCTTGATCCAAACTGGAACCTTAACCCTTCCATAGCCATCCAACAAAAGTCTAGTTAACTCCTTAACGTCACAGCCCCTTCTATTTTACAGGAATTCAGTAGAGGCCAGTGTCAGTCTATGGAATCAGGTGCAGGACTGGCTCATACCTGCTGCGCCCTCTAGTGGTCCCCAGCTAAAGAGCACTGGGATGCAGAGCCTTCCTTGAGCTGGGGCAGTTCGTTAACCATTTGCTTGTCCCTTGGGTAGAGGGGTGGCACTGGGCACCTGGTCTAGTCACAGTGTGGAGTCAGAGTCACTGGAGTCCAGGCTGTGCCTCAGTTTGGAGCTGCACAGCTTGTCCCTCTGGAGGTGCATGTTATGGGAGCTCCTCCTGAGACTCTCCAAGGATTGCAGGAAGGATTTTCTGGCTTTCTCCTCTTCTGTAGGGGACAAACCTTCCTCCTCCACCTCCTGGATCTCATCAAAGGTAACGGGCTGAGTCTTGAATCTGCTCTGCCTGGGTCTCCTCAGCTTGCCCTTACCTCTCAGGGGTCTGGGCTGGATGGGTTGGGGGTATTCCTCTATGGCACCAGTGTAGTGGGGCATGACTGCCTGGTAAGTGGAGCACATTCCCAAGGATTCTGCCTGCTTGGCTGACATGACTGCTGAGGACATGATGGAAGGAGTGTGATGCAGGGCTGATTCACCAGCTGTGGGGGAGGCTGGCTGCTTGCTTGCTCTGGTCTGCAGGCTGGCAGTGCCACAGCTAGGACAGGGTGCCCAGTGCAGTGAGATGAGGCAGTGGGAGGAAATCCTGGTGTGTATGTCCAGAGGCTAAGCTGCTGCTCCTGAGCTCAGTCTCACAATGCCCCTGCTGGTCTCTCCCCCCTCAGCTTTATATATCTCCCCCTCCCACTCCTGATGACAACACGCTCCTTGTAAAGCTGGGAGTTTGCAGCCTGCACACAATGACGTTTCCAGGCTGTTCCTTTGCAACTTTTTATGCAAAACTAGGTAAATCCCCGACCCCAAGGGACAGCCAGACAGTCACCCATTACTGGCAGCCCCCTGACCCTCCTGGTGCCCCTTACTCACCACTTCTGACGCAATTGATGTTTAGTCCTTTTGCCCAGTTTTTTTTTTTTTTTTAGATCTGATGTTATCATCAGGAAAAACTGTATGGGAGCCGTAATGGTGTGACCCAGCTTTCCAAGGAAGGGATATAAATTGAAAATGGGGATTTTTAGCATACTGATAGAAGGGAATGACCCTGCCCCAGGTTATTACAGATCATCACACTTTACCGCCCATCACAATCTATGGCAAAATTTTGGGGAAAACTAGTTAGTTTTGGGGCAGTGGCAGGTAGGAAGGATTTGCAAGGTTATCCTCCAGTTGAGCAGGAAGTTAAAGGGATTTTCCAGAAGTAAAATATTGATGACTGATTCTTACAATAGGTTATCAATATTAGATTATTGGGGGTGCAATACATGGGACCCCCCATAGGTCAGCTGATCGAAGTGACAGCAGCGCTCTAGTAAGTGCCATTTCTACTTTACAGGCCATGTTATTTTGCATGTATCGGTCACATGTTACAGTAGCTGCTCAGTCCCATCCAAGTGAATGGGGCCAAACTGCAATACCAGGCACACACAACCTCTATGCTATATACAGTGCTGTACTTGGTAGTCAGCGAAGAGGCTGCTGGGCTTACCCAAACACTGCGGCCTCCTCAACCAGGTGATCTGTGAGATCTCCGCTGATCACATATTAATGACCTATCCTAAGACCTGTAAAACTTCTTTAGGCTACGGCTGCACGTTGCGGAAATGCAGCTTTTTTTCTTGCAGATTGTGCTGCGGTTTTTTGAGCCAAAGCCAGGAGTGGATTTAACAGCAGGTAGAAGTATAAGAACTTCCTATATATTTCCCATTCCTTTTGTAGCCATTCTTGGCTTTGGCTCAAAAAAACGCAGCAAAATCTGCAACAAAAAAAGCTGCATTTCCGCAACGTGGGGCCTCAGCCTTAGCAACTAATATATTTAGTTTCCAAGTAACTGTCTACACCAGATGCAACTGCAGCAAAGCCTCAGCTGTGTCTAGTATTAGGTCTATTGGAAGGCTTCAGCCGCTAAATGAAAGCAAGAACATTTCCATTCACTAACAACAAGCATTTATAGCAGAAGAATGAATATAAAGAACCTGCCCTGCTCACACAGCTGCTGGGTTGTTACTATGTTGACTATATAAGTGATCCTCTGTGCCCTTAATCACTGTCTAAAGGGTCAGTGAAGAAGAAGGAGCCTGGTCGGATTGGCCTCAACCCTGAGGTGTAAGTTGAGGGGGTGATGAAGGTGCAGGTGCACAGGAGTCTTAGGGCCATTAAGATGTCTCTTCCCAGTACTATAGACAATACATTATAGTTGGGGGCCTGGCACACATTTTACACTGGGGCCTCAAGTTATGCCCTATCCCCTTAAGGGCAATGTGACTATGGCTAGGATGACGCTGAACAACACTGGAATGGGAGCCAGCCTATGCACTTACAGCTGTCCGGGTATGCTGAGGGTTGTAGTTTCACAGCAGCTGGAGACCACCGCACCTGGACTTTGATAAGGACAGGAAAGTCGGGCATTATCACTGCAGCCTCGGCCACACTCGGTCACTCACTTTTGGGTAACCAGGGCCGATGCTATGACCCTGAGTGAACATTGTGCAGTTCCTCTAGCGTCAGGTCAGTGACGTCTTTGGCTCTTCTCAACACTTCACATTACAAAGGATCTTATTTATCAGTGAGCCAAGAGGAAAGGAACATAATCCATCAATAACGTACAGACCGCACCGCCACCACTCCGCTAGAGCTCCCCACTTCCCTGCTGTAAACCTCAAATATTCCCCTCCAAGGGGTCACACTGCGGATATCCAGAGCCCTCCGGCTATTCCCATCCTGGATGATATCACATGGGGGTAGGAGAACAGGTTGCGAGACCAACTAAGACTGGTGTTTGAGGTTGCAAAATGGCACAAAAATTACATGTGTGATTTCAGCCTTGTCCAACTATATGCCAAGCACCTTGCAAATTGCTTAGTTCACGCAGCTTTGTACTATGGAGTCATAGGCACGATGTACACTGTGGTGCCTCCGTGTGGTGCTGCATTTGGGAAAGGGTGCCACATAATACCTGCGGAGCACCTGTAAGTTGTATGGAGCTGTAATACAGGAGGAGTGCAGCCATTACTTAAAGGTGTTTACCAGGACTTCGGAATTAATGGTCTGTGTTTAGGATAGGTCAGTATGTGATCGGTCGGGGGCTAACACCTGGGACTCCTGACGATCAGCTGACTGCTGTGCAGGGGGCCACAATACTATACTACCTACATGATGCAGCCCCCCTGGTCAGAGCCCACCATCCTATACCACCAGTTTGGTTTTGCTTCTTGCAGTTTTTTGCATCTGACCTATATATTGAGGTTCCAGTTGCTGCTGCGGAGAATCACAGGCCGCCCATTGTCTTATAAGATGGCACTGCAAACAAGAAGTTAGTGTTTGTTAGAGCAGCGGGTACACCTCTGCCCTGCAGGTACAGGAGGGCATTGTGGGCACATGCTATAAACATGAGGCGCTGTAAGGTCACGGCACTCTCCTGAACCCTTTAAGGTCCTATGGGTTCGGTTCAGTAGAATGGAATTTGCTCTCGGCCAGGTGCGCTGCGTCCTCTTCACTGAATACTAAGCACAGCGCCGTACATACCGTACTGGCTGCGCAAGGTATTGCAGCACTTGAATGGGACTGAACTGCTGCTGTACCATGTATCCCATGAACGTGATGCAAGCAGTACAGGGAAGAGCCCATTCAAACAGCTGATCAGCAGGGGTCCCCCGGCGGCAGACCCCCACAATCACATACTTATGACCTGTCCTAAGGATCCTAATACATAAACCGCTTTATAGGATTAGAAACACATAGCTGCTTTTTTTTTCCCAGGAGTAGCGCCACCCCTCTCTATAGGTTGTGTCTGGTATTGCAGCTAAGCCACATTCACTTTAAATGAGCTTAAGTGCAATACCATTCATAGCCTGTGATCAGGTGTGGTGCTATTTTGGGAAGAAAGCAGCCATGATTTTTATAATCCTGCATAACCCCTTTTGGAAGGGAAGGCGGCTGCCCTGAGTGGACAATGGAAGATATTGGTTGATCTACGTTGGGATGCTCAGCAGACCTCAATGTTGCCCTAGGCGGCTGCCTACTCCGCCTGCCCCACACCTTGTATCTATAGACTGATTTGGAGGATGATGCAGAGCTGGACTGGCGTGCAATCCCATGGGACATGAATAGCGGGTATAACTCCGATGAGAGTCATCCCTCGGCCTTGCTGGGCAGCATTACAACGTCCTGACATAGTTGCCCCACCACCGCACTACACACATCCTCTGCTCACCTCCCAAGCATGATCTTACATTTAGGGAGTGACTCACTGCTGGAGCATGTATGAGAGGTGTAAAGTGCCCCCTGCTGCCCTCGGCCAGCCTAGCCCCAGAGCTCAGAGCAGCTGTCAGATGGCAGACACATGAGGAATTTGTCCAAGTGTCTTTGCAGCTGCTGTGACTCCCCGTAACCTTTCTGTACAGCCAGGATTTGTTTCATCACCAGCAGATGATCAGATTATAGTGGGGGAGTCCTGTGAAATATGGCCGTGGTCTGCAGACTGTGGACAGAGGCTACCTGCTGCAGAACATCATAATACACACGTCAGCTGCTGCAGAACATCATAATACACACCTCAGCTGCTGCAGAACATCATAATACACACGTCAGCTGCTGCAGAACATCATAATACACACCTCAGCTGCTGCAGAACATCATAATACACACCTCAGCTGCTGCAGAACATCATAATACACACCTCAGCTGCTGCAGAACCTCATAATACACACCTCAGCTGCTGCAGAACATAATAATACACACCTCAGCTGCTGCAGAACATCATAATACACTCCTCAGCTGCTGCAGAGCATCATAATACACACCTCAGCTGCTGCAGAACATCATAATACACACCTCAGCTGCTGCAGAACATCATAATACACACCTCAGCTGCTGCAGAACATCATAGTACACTCCTCAGCTGCTGCAGAACATCATAATACACACCTCAGCTGCTGCAGAACCTTATAATACACACCTCAGCTGCTGCAGAACCTCATAATACACACCTCAGCTGCTGCAGAACATTATAATACACACCTCAGCTGCTGCAGTACCTCATAATACTCACCTCAGCTGCTGCAGAACATCATCATACACACCTCAGCTGCTGCAGAACATCATAATACATACTTCAGCTGCTGCAGAATCTCATAATACAAATATCAGCTGCTGCAGAACCTCATAATACACATGTCAGCTTCTGCAGAGCCTCATAATAGACACAGCTGCTGCAGAACATCATAATACACACCTCAGCTGCTGCAGAACATCATAATACATACTTCAGCTGCTGCAGAACATCATAATACACACCTCAGCTGCTGCAAAACCTCATAAATCACATGTCAGCTGCTGCAGAACATTATAATACACACCTCAGCTGCTGCAGAACATCATCATACACACGTTATCTGCTGCTGAGGGTCACTCTGATAGGTTATTTGACATCCTATGATATTGACCCCTCTTTGTGTCTTTGATAGGGGATTTACTGTAGATTGGGATCTCCACTGGGCATGGGAAAGATAGAAGAGAAGACGACCTCTGTACTGCGCCGTGGACTATATTAATGCTATATAAGCAACATAAATAACAAACACTACACTTCAGCAGAACATTTACGGTAGGGGGCAGCACACCATATACAACCCTGTTATACTGAGTTTTCACAGTTGTGTTATTTGCTGTACCCTGTGTAATGTGACAACCTGAAGCAGATGACGCCCGCGAGAGGCAGCGCTACCGGATATACATAATGACAGGTAAACAGCAGAATAATCACACCAGATCTACTGTAAGTACATGTCACTAACCTACCGCCCTGCTAGTCCAGGCACAGCTGAGGCGACCAGCAGGATGATGTATGTACTGGTGTAGGAAAGAAGATCATGGGCAAAGACAACCATTTCTTGGACACCATGTAAAATCCTCTATGGTGACATCAGATGTCTAACTGTGCAAAAATGTCCGTATTTGCATAAAACTACTTTAGTAACTGCCCCCCAAAATTTTGGAGATCAGCTAAGATATTGTGTCTCCCTGTTGTTTCTAACAAGCACTAGCAATACATATATATAGTGAGTGCAGCTCCGGAGTATAATACAGGATGTAATTCCGGATCAGTACAGGATAAGTAATGTAATGTATGTACACAGTGACTGCACCAGCAGAATAGTGAGCGCAGCTCTGGAGTATAATACAGGATGTAACTCAGGACCAGTACAGGATAAGTAATGTAATGTATGTACACAGTGACTGCTCCAGCAGAATAGTGAGCGCAGCTCTGGAGTACAATACAGGATGTAACTCAGGATCAGTACAGGATAAGTAATGTAATGTATGTACACAGTGACTGCTCCAGCAGAATAGTGAGTGCAGCTCTGGAGTATAATACAGGATGTAACTCAGGATCAGTACAGGATAAGTAATGTAATGTATGTACACAGTGACTGCTCCAGCAGAATAGTGAGCGCAGCTCTGGAGTATAATACAGGATGTAACACAGGATAAGTAATGTAATGTATGTACACAGTGACTGCTCCAGCAGAATAGTGAGCGCAGCTCTGGAGTATAATACAGGATGTAACTCAGGATCAGTACAGGATAAGTAATGTAATGTATGTACACAGTGACTGCACCAGCAGAATAGTGAGTGCAGCTCTGGAGTATAATACAGGATGTAACTCAGGATCAGTACAGCATAAGTAATGTAATGTATGTACACAGTGACTGCACCAGCAGAATAGTGAGCTCAGCTCTGGAGTATAATACAGGATGTAACTCAGGATCAGTACAGGATAAGTAATGTAATGTATGTACACAGTGACGGCACCAGCAGAATAGTGAGCGCAGCTCTGGAGTATAATACAGGATGTAACTCAGGATCAGTACAGGATAAGTAATGTAATGTATGTACACAGTGACTGCACCAGCAGAATAGTGAGTGCAGCTCTGGAGTATAATACAGGATGTAACTCAGGATCAGTACAGGATAAGTAATGTAATGTATGTACACAGTGACTGCACCAGCAGAATAGTGAGCACAGCTCTGGAGTATAATACAGGATGTAACTCAGGATCAGTACAGGATAAGTAATGTAATGTATGTACACAGTGAGTGTACCAGCAGAATAGTGAGTGCAGCTCTGGAGTATAATACAGGATGTAACTCAGGATCAGTACAGGATAAGTAATGTAATGTATGTACACAGTGACTGCACCAGCAGAATAGTGAGCTCAGCTCTGGAGTATAATACTGCCGGTGACTTAGAAGCAGTATATGTAGTGTAATGTATAGGCTTTATGTTACTTACTGCTGTTCTTCCCTATAGCTTTGGTCTCTATTCTCACCATTGTTGTCACCTCATACACATTCACTGTTTACATTTCTATATTTTGGTGACATAAATCACTTTAGAAAGGCAGAAAAAATACATAAAAAAGTAATTAAAAAAGTTATATGTTGCAAACTCCGACCAACATCTGCTAAGCCACGGTAAGACAAGATGGGCATTGTGCACGGGCCGTGGACTCCCACTCCTGACAACAATGCAGGTACTGTCCCATCCTAGCTCTCACGTAAGCAGGCTCAGATCTCTGGGCCCGGGGGAGAGAAGCCATCAACACTAAGCAGGTGTCTATTGAAACCAGAACCCCCTCTGGCTATTGGCAGTCAGTGTATACAGGACCCCTGCCAGATAATGGTGGCCGTATACACTGGATGTCAGCACGTACTTGATTAGTCTTAAGCAGCTGAAATCTTAATTAGTTTTCTTTTCCCATCTTATCTTGGCCATGATAATTAAGCTAAACGTCTACCTGGATTTTCTCATCTTCTGTGTAAATGTTCGCATTCATGCGCTGTCGTCACAGTGTCTGACAGTAGCTGCTTATAACTGTGCCAGAAGTATGAGTGTCACCTTTACGTAGATGCCAGTGACTAAGGATCGGTCACCATGTACCACCATGCATGAATCTAGGGGGAGCTCTTGAGACTTAAAAGGCATGTCTACTATTGGTCCTTAAAGGGCATGTCCACCTCTGCAACATTGTATTCCCTTGTTAAAGTAAAAGTATTAAAAATCCCTTTTAGTAATCTCAAAGGAGAAAATGAAGCAACTTTGCTAACAATTCTCATTAAAATCTTGACACCATTTTATGTATACAGCTCTTAGGCAGACGAATGTGTTTACAAACATTCAGTTATTATGAAGTAGGGGAGGGTTAGACTACAAAGGGTTTTGTTTGTAGTCTGTTACCATGGAGACACATAGGCCTGCAAAGAAGCTGTAGACACAAAACAATAGGATTTTTGATTAAGACAATCAACAAAGATGCATCCTTTTTATTCCAGTGCAATAAAGCAAAGGTGGTCACAAAAATGGATATATCCTTTTAAAGGGGATGTCCATTTAGAATGTATTTTCAAATGGAGTGCACCACCAATAACACCCCTCAGTGTAAGGAATATGCCAACCAGGAAGAACCCTTATATTAGTTGAGCAGAGCCCCTTACTGGGAAACAAACGCTTAGCAGCCTGTCCATAGATATACAATAGAATTCTACGGAGTCCTGTTGTATAATGTAGGGTAGTATATCTAGTGTGGTTACCTTTAAGATAATAAATAAAAGGGGAATTTCCCTCAATGAAGTATTCACTAGGTGTAGATAGCTACAAGTAGTCGTCATCCAGGGCAGATGACCGCGATGAGCTCAGTGCGGTGCAAGATCCACAGGGGATTACTGATGGTAACGCTCAGGGCTTCCTCTGTCAGTCATTATTAATATCTCTGATGTCATTATTACAGCCCTGGTCGCTTAGTAACCGCAATATGTAATATAGACCTCACTGCGTCCTGTGATCTCTTATGTAGAGTGATAGGAATGAACTGATCTGTTAATGGTTCAACCATTCTGTCCGAGACTCCTAAATATAACCAAAGCTCACTAAATATAACCGATAGGTGCGGCAGGTGGAAAGTAGGGAGGACGAGGTAGAGGAAGACAGGGAATGAACATGGTGTAAGCCATATAATAAATTATATATATATATATGAAGTGTGTGTGCATGTATATATCTGTTCTGCAATAAGTCACAGTTACAGGCTGATTCAATTACCCCTTTATAATAATAATAATAATACATTTTATTTATATAGCACCAACATATTCCGCAGCACTGTACAATTTGTAGGGTTCAAGTACAGACAAAAAAAAGATACATTACAAAGAAATAGTCAATTCACACACTGGGACTGAGGGCCCTGCTCGCAAGAGCTTACAATCTATGAGGTAGAGGGGGTGACACAGGAGGTAGCAGGGGCGGCAACAGATGTAGCATTGCTTGTACAATGGTCAGACAATTCTGTAATAGAGGTTACTGTCATTACACATATATAAAGCTGTATGAGCCGTCATCAGTCATATCCTTTAACGTGTAGATGGTGCCTGGACATATAAAGTTAGTCTGATACGGCATCATATCCTGTGAGGTAACGCGGGAGCGTGAACAGAGGAGGGTACATTTTAGGGATTCTAACTACGGAAGGGTTTACATTAGGAGTTGTGATAGGCCTGTCTGATAAGATGTGTCTTTAGTTTACGCTTGAAGCTGTGGAAATTGGGGGTTAATCTAATAGTCCGGGATAGAACATTCCAGAGAAGTGGTGCAACTCGGGAGAAGTCTTGTATACGAGCGTGGGAGGTTCTGATAATAGAGGATGTTAGTCTTGATATTCATTCCTGTATATAGGAGCAGTATTATAGTAGTTATATTCTTGTACATAAGAGCAGTATTATAGTAGTTATATTCTTGTACATAGGGGGCAGTATTATAGTAGTTATATTCTTGTACATAGGGTGCAGTATTATAGTAGTTATATTATTGTACATAGGGGGCAGTATTATAGTAGTTATATTCTTGTACATAGGGGCAGTATTATAGTAGTTATATTCTTGTACATAGGGGTCAGTATTATAGTAGTTATATTCTTGTACATAGGAGCAGTATTATAGTAGTTATATTCTTGTACATAGGAGCAGTATTATAGTAGTTATATTCTTGTACATAGGAGCAGTATTATAGTAGTTATATTCTTGTACATAGGAGCAGTATTATAGTAGTTATATTCTTGTACATAGGAGGTAGTATTATAGTAGTTATATTCTTGTACATAGGAGCAGTATTATAGCAGTTATATTCTTGTACATAGGGGCAGTATTATAGTAGTTATATTCTTGTACATAGGAGCAGTATTATAGTAGTTATATTCTTGTACATAGGAGGTAGTATTATAGTAGTTATATTCTTGTACATAGGAGCAGTATTATAGTAGTTATATTCTTGTACATAGGAGCAGTATTATAGCAGTTATATTCTTGTACATAGGGGCAGTATTATAGTAGTTATATTCTTGTACATAGGAGCAGTATTATAGTAGTTATATTCTTGTACATAGGAGGTTGCATTATAATAGTTACATTCTTGTACATAGGAGCAGTATTATAGCAGTTATATTCTTGTACATAGGGGCAGTATTATAGTAGTTATATTCTTGTACATAGGGGCAGTATTATAGTAGTTATATTCTTGTACATAGGAGGTAGTATTATAGTAGTTATATTCTTGTATATAGGAGCAGTATTATAGCAGTTATATTCTTGTACATAGGGGCAGTATTATAGTAGTTATATTCTTGTACATAGGAGCAGTATTATAGTAGTTATATTCTTGTACATAGGAGGTTGCATTATAATAGTTATATTCTTGTACATAGGAGCAGTATTATAGCAGTTATATTCTTGTACATAGGGGCAGTATTATAGTAGTTATATTCTTGTACATAGGAGGTTGCATTATAATAGTTATATTCTTGTACATAGGAGCAGTATTATAGCAGTTATATTCTTGTACATAGGGGCAGTATTATAGTAGTTATATTCTTGTACTGTATATAGGGGCAGTATTATAGTAGTTATATTTTTGTACATAGGAGCAGTATTATAGTAGTTATATTCTTGTACTGTATATAGGGGCAGTATTATAGTAGTTATATTTTTGTACATAGGAGCAGTATTATAGTAGTTATATTCTTGTACATAGGAGGTAGTATTATAGTAGTTATATTCTTGTACATAGGAGCAGTATTATAGCAGTTATATTCTTGTACATAGGAGCAGTATTATAGTAGTTATATTCTTGTACTGTATATAGGGGCAGTATTATAGTAGTTATATTTTTGTACATAGGAGCAGTATTATAGTAGTTATATTCTTGTACATAGGAGGTAGTATTATAGTAGTTATATTCTTGTACATAGGAGCAGTATTATAGTAGTTATATTCTTGTACATAGGAGCAGTATTATAGTAGTTATATTCTTGTACATAGGAGCAGTATTATAGAAGTTATATTCTTGTACATAGGGGCAGTATTATAGTAGTTATATTCTTGTACATAGGAGCAGTATTATAGTAGTTATATTCTTGTACATAGGAGGTTGCATTATAGTAGTTATATTCTTGTACATAGGAGCAGTATTATAGCAGTTATATTCTTGTACATAGGGGTAGTATTATAGTAGTTATATTCTTGTACTGTATATAGGGGCAGTATTATAGTAGTTATATTTTTGTACATAGGAGCAGTATTATAGTAGTTATATTCTTGTACTGTATATAGGGGCAGTATTATAGTAGTTATATTATTGTACATAGGAGCAGTATTATAGTAGTTATATTCTTGTACATAGGAGGTAGTATTATAGTAGTTATATTCTTGTACATAGGAGCAGTATTATAGTAGTTATATTCTTGTACATAGGAGGTAGTATTATAGTAGTTATATTCTTGTACATAGGAGCAGTATTATAGCAGTTATATTCTTGTACATAGGATACAGTATTATAGTAGTTATATTCTTGTACATAGGGAGCAGTATTATAGTGGTTATATTTCTGTACATAGGATACAGTATTATAGTAGTTATATTCTTGTACATATAGTGCAGCCCAGCACAGTCATTAGTCGGTGACAATTTGTATACAACATTTTCTGCTGGTTGTAAAGCAGTTGTTGGTGGATTGCAGGAATACCTCTCCTGATAATGTGCTGTCATTAGATGTAGTATGCAGTGTTACTGAAGGTTCTGTCATTCATCAGAGTAACCCAATTTAAGAGGAAGGAGGGTGTCAGCTGCTACAGGGTACAAGTATCTGATACTCTACACCAAGGTTAATCTATCACTACCAGCCTGGTGTGCAACATGATGCTGAGGTTACATCTTTTTGCTCTAGAGGGTGAACTAATAGCAAAATCTGAATATCATACAAGTCACATTTATTGTCCTACAATTTTATACAAACTTCTCAAAACTAACAACCCTGAATCCCAGGAGGACTGTCCATACTCACTGCCGAACTGTGCAAGTTATATGGCGCATGAGAAGGAGCACTGGGACTGCTCAGAAAAGGTGCTATCGCTTTAACCCCTTCTTGCGGCAGCAATTTTTTGATTTTCATCTCTTACTCCCCTCCTTCCAAAAGCCTTAACTTTCTATTTTTCCATTCACAGAGATGTTTGAGGGCTTAATTTTTGCAGGGCAAATTGTACTTTATAAATTTTCTACTTAATATTCTGTACAATGTACTGGGAAGCTGGAAAAACAACAGAATGGGGTGAAAGTAGGGAAAGATTGCATTTGCGCAATTTATTTACAGACTTTTTCGACATTTTTACGGTGTTCATGTTGCAGCCATATTGAGACGTTGAGTGAATTCTGTGGTTCAGGACAATTATGGCAATACCAAATATATATAGTTGTTTTTTTACATATTAACACCTAAACTTTAAAAAAAAATTTTTTCTTGCAGTCGCCATTTACTTGCATCCCCACATTTTTTATATTTCCGTATACGGGACTGTATAAAGTGTCCTTATTTACAGCCATACGTACTTTGTATTTATACCATTTTGGGGAATGTCTGATGTTTTGATCAATTTCTATTCAAATTTTTACGGGAGTTGAAATACCAGAATATCAGAGACGCTGGAGAAGCCGACGGAGCAGAAGAATCGAGACGCGCGGGATGACACCGAGCATCGGGGACAGGTGAGTATGCATTTTTTTTATTTTTTCACTGCCCCCAGCTGATTTAAACGTTAAAAGGGTTGTTCATATTTACCTGGACAACCCAACAACAACAACAACAAGAATATAAGTACTATAATACTGCTCCTATGTACAAGAATATAACTACTATAATACTACCTCCTATGTACAAGAATATAACTACTATAATACTGCTCCTATGTACAAGAATATAACTACTATAATACTGCTCCTATGTACAAGAATATAACTACTATAATACTGCTCCTATGTACAAGAATATAACTACTATAATACTACCTCCTATGTACAAGAATATAACTACTATAATACTGCTCCTATGTACAAGAATATAACTACTATAATACTACCTCCTATGTACAAGAATATAACTACTATAATACTGCTCCTATGTACAAGAATATAACTACTATAATACTGCCCCAATGTACAAGAATATAACTACTATAATACTGCTCCTATGTACAAGAATATAACTACTATAATACTGCTCCTATGTACAGGAATATAACTACTATAATACTGCTCCTATGTACAAGAATATAACTACTATAATACTGCTCCTATGTACAAGAATATAACTACTATAATACTACCTCCTATGTACAAGAATATAACTACTATAATACTGCTCCTATGTACAAGAATATAACTACTATAATACTGCTCCTATGTACAAGAATATAACTACTATAATACTGCTCCTATGTACAAGAATAGAACTACTATAATACTGCTCCTATGTATAAGAATATAACTACTATAATACTGTCCCTATATACAAGAATCTAACTACTATAATACTGCTCCTATGTACAAGAATATAACTACTATAATACTGCTCCTATGTATAAGAATATAACTACTATAATACTGTCCCTATATACAAGAATATAACTACTATAATACTGCTCCTATGTATAAGAATATAACTACTATAATACTGTCCCTATGTACAAGAATATAACTACTATAATACTACTATGTACAAGAATATAACTACTATAATACTGCTCCTATGTATAAGAATATAACTACTATAATACTGCTCCTATGTATAAGAATATAACTACTATAATACTGCCCCTATGTACAAGAATATAACTACTATAATACTGCTCCTATGTACAAGAATATAACTACTATAATACTGCCCCTATGTACAAGAATATAACTACTATAACACTGCTCCTATGTACAGGAATATAACTACTATAATACTGCTCCTATGTACAAGAATATAACTACTATAATACTGTCCCCTATGTACAAGAATATAACTACTATAATACTGTCCCCTATGTACAAGAATATAACTACTATAATACTGTCCCCTATGTACAAGAATATAACTACTATAATACTACCTCCTATGTACAAGAATATATCTACTATAATACTGCCCCTATGTACAAGAATATAACTACTATAATACTACCTCCTATGTACAAGAATATAACTACTATAATACTGCCCCCTATGTACAAGAATATAACTACTATAATACTGCTCCTATGTACAAGAATATAACTACTATAATACTGCTCCTATGTACAAGAATATAACTACTATAATACTGCTCATATGTACAAGAATATAACTACTATAATACTGCTCCTATGTACAAGAATATAAGTACTATACTTGCCATGCACTTTGTATATACATACAGTACGTTGTGACTAATGACGGCTCAGGCAGCTTTCTTTGTATTACCTTATGATATAATATATGGCTGGACTATTACACCATCAAGCACTTTACCTCCTGTGCCCTCCTTCTTCCTCACAGATTGTAAGCTCTTGTGACCAGGCCTCTGACTCCTGTTGTGCGAACTGATCATTCATTCAAAAAAATATAGACTATTCTTCTTCATCTTCTTCTATATGATTATTGTTATTAGTTACATCACATAATCCTTTTTCTTTGAGTTCTCCGGTTGGCTCTGAACAGGTTAACCATTCCTCCTTCTTCATCTTCATTTTCGTTTTTTCACTGGTAATTTATTTCTTCTGTATTTTCCATAGATTTATCCATCTCCAAAAATATACACAGACTCTTTCTGGGCCCAAAATTGTCACATTTTATCACTCGGTGGAGTCAGACGTCTGCTCCCTTGTCTGCCTGACAAGTACCAGATACAGATCTGTGCCTGAGCCAGCAATGGCCCCGCCAATGTATTTTGGTAGTACAGAGGAGAGGTACGAGGTACTGCTGAGAGGACAAGACAGAGACAGAGACAGAGACAGACAGAGAGAGAGAGAGAGAGAGAGAGAGAGAGAGATGTACTAGACAGACAGACAGACAGATAGATAGATAGATAGATAGATAGATAGATAGATAGATAGATAGATATGAGATAGATACAAAGAAAAATATTAGAGATAGATAGATAGATAGATAGATAGATAGATAGATAGATAGATAGATAGATAGATAGATAGATAGATAGGGAAGCACACCAATATTGAAAATGCAAAAAAGACCTTTTATTCCATGTGACGCCATGTTTCGTTCCAACTGGAACCTTTTTCAAGCAAGTCTATAGTGACATAGCCAAGTTTAAATAGAAATATTACATAATCTGTTTTTGGTTTTTGGAAAGTTCTGCTCTGAATTTTTTGTTTAGATAGACAGATAAAGAAAGACAAAGATTGATAGACAGACATTTTTTTTTTTAAAGGGATGTGACTCGAGTGTATAATGCAATAAAGCCGGCGTCCTCTTCTCCTGATATACTATGAATTAATAATAGGAATATCTCCATATGTCACCCTACATTACCCTCCCTTTCTCCGCTATGTATACCACTAGGTCACCCCTGGCCCTCATCCCCCCCATCTTTTGGAGGAACTTTCTTGCCCACCATCACCATGTCTTGTAGGATAGGGGGGCACATTGAAGGACACTCAGCCATTTTTTACCATCCTTGCCAGTGAAGGGGGCAACCCCCAAATACACCGGACTCCATTGGTAATGGAGACCACTGCCTGGAGGGTGATGGCCGGTGGTCACCTGACATGTTGTTGTGTGACTACACTGAACGTTGGACATGTGGGTGTCTTGCGCCTCCGATTCGCTATGACATCCAGGATGTGGTTTGTATATTTATCCTAATAATAGACAAATCCGTCCCCGGTGGGAATCCTCCTCTGCAGAATGTCCCTTATCCCCGGTAACTTGTGTACATGGATTCTACGACATCTCATTCTGCTTCCGGCCCATGTTTATTACCCCGTGTGACCCTATTTACAGAAAACATCAATAGCTTAATCTGTTTATGGATCCTACAGAATTAAATTAGATTAAAAATAGCAGCAGCCTCAGTAAACAGCCCGCACCGCCATCGTCACCGCCACTAGAGCTGTATCGTATCACTGGAAACCGGAACATTTGTTTCACAGATTCCATTTATTTATTCCATTGTAAATCTTAAAGTGACCTATGTCTTAAAGGGCATCTTATGGCTGGGGTCGGGGGGTCCTTTGGAGACCCTATGACCCATGATAGGGGGTACTAAGGGGCTGTTGAACGACCTCTCTACTTCTACTTGGCCCCGATCTGTAGCTCATGATGATGCAACTCATGTTAGGACATATTGGGGGACATCGCCATTTTAATATTCAAGAGACAAATCAAGGAGAATTGACCCTTCAACTACCCCAGACCACCAGGGAAACAGGCATTAACCTATTCATCACCCAAGACCAATAGGAAAGCAAACATTAACCACTCTACTGCCCTAGACCACCAAGGATAGTGGCATTACCAACCTGCACTCCCCTTGGCCAACAGGGAGGTAGACATTAACCCCTCTCATGCCCTAGAGCACCAAGGATAGTGAAATTAACCACTCCACTCCCCCTAGATCAACAGGCTAAGAAGGCATAAACCCTCTCTCATCCCAGGAGATCAAATATGGTAACATTAACGACCCTAAACCACCAAAGGCATTAACCCCTCCACTGCCCTAGACCAGCAGGGGAGAAATCATAAACCTCTCGTCTCCCCTACACCACCATGGAAGCAGACATCAATCCCTCTGCTAACCTAGACCTTCTATGATGGTGACATGAATCACACCACTAACCACTACCATAGACCAAAATGGAAGGAGGCATTAACCCCTTCCCTGTCCTAGACCAGCAAGGGTAGTGGAATTAACCATTCTACTCCATAGACCAACAGGTAAGCAGACATCAACCCTCCACTATTCTAAAAGATCAGGAATTGTGATATTAACTACCCTAGACCACCAAAGAAGGATTTAACCCCTCCACTGCTCTAGACCAACAGAGGAAAAACCATAAGCCTCTCCCCTGGTCTATACCACCAGGAAAGCAGTAATTAACCCCATTACTACCTTAGACCATCTAGTATGCTGACACTAACACCTCCACTATCTACTACCCTAAACTAACAGAAAAGGAGACATTAACCCCTTCCCTGTCCTCGACCACCAGGGAAGCAAGCATAAACTTATCCTATTTCTCACCCCTCCAGGAAAGCAACATTAACCCCTCACTACCTTAGACAATCTATGATTCTGATACTAACACCTCCACTATCTACTACCCTAGAACAACAAGGAAGGAGGCATTAACCCCTTTCCTGCCCTAGACTACCAGGGAGTCAAGCAATAACCCTACCCTAGACAACTGGAGCGCAAACAACTTTTCCCCTTCACTAGACCACCACAGAGGAAGATATTATCTCCTTGTTCATCCTAAACCACCAGGGACACAGGCATAAACATGTCACCTTCCGTAAACCACCAGGGAAGCAGGCATTAACTCCTCTGCTACCCTAGATTATCTAGGACAGCGGCATGAACCCCTCCACTACCCTAGACGAACAGGGAATAGGGCAGGCAATAACCCCTTACCTGTCCTAGATTACCAGGGAAGCAGAAATGATCAAATCCACCAGAGAAGCAAATATTAACCCTTCCCCTACATCAGACTGTCATAGAAGCATCCATTATCTCCTCTACTTTTCTAGACCACCTGAGACTCAAACATTAACCCCTACCATACAGCACCAGGGAAGAAAGCATTAAATAGGTTGTACCAAGTTTTAAAGTCATGATTGGTGGGGGTCCGGCTGGGGTGCTGCTCCATCAGTGCAGGAGAACCACAGCCCCATTTTCAGGATTAATGGAATTCCTACCAGTCAGTCCTCCACCGATCATGAAGTTACCCTACCCCAATTTCATAACTTGGTACAACCCCTTTAACCCCTCCCCTGCCCTAGACCACCAGGGCTGACAAATATAACTGAGGCGATCTCTAAGCTATGAGATACTGTATATTAGGTCAGTACAGGTTCAACCTCTGGATGTAAAAGAGAATGTTCCTAGAGGTGAAGAACTAAAACACAAAGTCTATTACAAAGTTCCAGAAGGTTTCATTATACAGAGATTAAACTTCATTTATCTAGAGCAGGGGTAGGCAACCTTCGGCACGCCAACTGTTGTAAAACTACAACTCCCAGCATGCATACTTGCTCTGTCCATTATTATGGGATGACCATCCTGCCTGAGCTTCTCCTCTGCTCTGTTAACAGCATTTAGTGATATGCTTTACAGCACAGTGATGGCCATAGGTAGTAATAGACTGGACCCGACTCATTGAGGTTTACGGGAGAGTTTTCAAGACATTCTCTGTGCAGGGAGGGGGAGGAGATAAGCTGCGATATCATCTATTGTTAGTAGTGATGTAATGATGTCTCAGTGTTATCTATAGAGGTGTAATCCTTCTATTGTAATCCTGTCTGTGTTGTAAATAAGGTGGCTGCAAAAAAAAAACAAACCCTTATAGAATTGGCAAACATCAGTCCAATATTAGGCTTAGTGGTCAGAGGTAAAATTGCAGGATTTAATACTTGTTTAAAATATAAATAATGACATGGGAAATTAAAAATGGTTTTGCAAAAAAACTTGGCTTAAAAATAGGTAATTTTTGGTTACACGTTCTACAGGTGTGGCTTTACTTTAGATCCCGATGCAGGCGACACTCCGGAAGGACGCTGTCACCAGCCTCATGTGCATGCAGAATGCTATCTGTGTCCATGTTCCTGAGCGGAAGGGAGATTTGTACCCTGTGTGCCATTGAATAAGCCCACTGTGCACCAGGCTGTGACTGACACAACTCGGGTAGTGGGAGGAACGGGGTTTGTTAATGCAAAAATCGCCTCCCGAGACTCTTAACCCTTGATCTACCTCAGTCATCTGCACATAGGATTCTTTGTTTCTGCAAATTATTTCTATTTATAGAAGGAGACAACAAATGGATCTGTGATCAGCGAGCAACACATCCAACCATAGGGAGCTAGGCTTCTGTGCTGTGATGGAAATGGAGTACAGCGCCCTCTACAGGATGGGGTGGTGCAGATCAGTGATAGGGAGTGCTATGGCTTAGAATCTACTTAGAGAGAGGTATAGTTTATCAAAGCTAACAGAAAATCTGGACTTATTGTTCACAGCAACCAATCACAGTAATCATCTTAAAGGGGTTGTCCATTCTTTGTTGTAGAAGGATCCCTTAAAATAAGCTGATCACAGCAATCAGAGATCACCAACAATCAGTAAAAAGTGTTCTGTTCCTCTACAGTGCCCCCACAGGAGACATGGAGTATTATACCATTCTCAACAGGCCATCCATGTTATACATGAATGTGTTGGGTCCTCCAGAGCCATAGAGAATCTTGGGAGCAGAGCTATAGATATCCTGCAGTGGCGAACTGCCTGTATTTAAACAGAATGCCATAGAAACCAATCACGGTTCATCTTAAAGGGGTTGTCCTTTTTTTTTGTTGTAGTAGAGTTCCATAAAATAAGCTGATCACAGCAATCAGAGATCACCAGCAATCAGTAAAAAGTGTTCAGTTCCTTTACAGTGACACCACAGGAGACATCGAGTATTACACCATTCTCAATAGGCCATCCATGTTATACATGGACGTGTTGTGTCTTCCAGGGTAAGATAGACTATAATGACTATACTGGCAACCTGCCTGTATTCAATCACAGTGACATAATGCACGTTCCCTTATACCTATTCCAGGGCAGGGGGTGAAATGTGCATTTTTCTATAATAAGACCTCCCCTTTAATTGCAGTAATAACTTAGGCCTCCAGAATCTCTGGACGAGTTTATTTTGCAGTAATTGATGTTTGTTCCATTCCAGTAAATTGATAGATGGAAATTTCAGATTTACAAGGGCTCTCAGGTTTTCCAGGCTGAAGATTTTTTGGCTCTGAAATGGATTGGGAGCAATTCCAGCATCATCAGGAAGCCACCCAATACTCCGGGAGAGAAATGGGAATTAAAGGCGATTGTCACAGGGAAGTCACTCTGTGCTGCTGTGGCTCCTGCTCCTTCTACTATGCAATGACCCTCAATCTGTCTCGATTTCCCTCTGCCCATGTTGTCACATGCAACCCTGTCCTCATTACCATCATCAGGCTTACAGGTCACGGCTTGCCACAAGATAAACATCCCTCCCTCCTCATATGCTCTGTGCTGCTGTGACTCCTGCCCCTTCCAATATTCAGCTACCAGCCTGTGACCTCCTGTCTCCATTGGGCCCCCACAAAGTATAATGGTCCCTCTTATGGCCCCCACACAGTATAACATCCCCCTTGTGGCCCCACCACCATATAACGTCCTCCTTTTGATTTCTACACCGTATAACATTCTCTTGTGGTCCCCAAACAGTAAATTGTTCTCCTTGTGGCCCACATACAGTATAATGTCCCCCTTGTGCTGAAAGCACAGTATAGTGCCCACACTGTATTATGCTCCCCTTGTGGCCTCCAAGCAGTAAAACATCGCTCTTGTCGTCCCCAAAGTATAGTATCAGCCTTGTGGCCCACACACAATATATCATCCACTTCTGGTGCCCATACAGCATAATGGTCCCCTTCAACGTATAGTGCCCTTTAATCAGTAGAACATCCCTCTTGTGGTTCCCACTAAGTATCATGTCCCTGTTGGGGCCCACACACAGTATAACATCCCCTCCAAACAGTAAAATGTTTATCTTATAGCCCCCACACAGTATAATAGACACTCTTATAGCTCCCACACAATATAATTATCCATCTTATAGCCCCCACACACAGTATAATGGACCCTCTTATAACCCCTACACAGTATAATGGACCCTCTTATAGCCCCCACACAGTATAATGGACTCCCTTATAGCCCCCATAGAGAATAATGGTCCCTCTTATAGCTCCCACATAGTATAATGCTCCCTCTTATAGCCCTTAAACAGTATAATACTCCCTCTTATAGCTCCCACACAGTATAATGCTCCCTCTTATAGCCCTTAAACAGTATAATACTCCCTCTTATAGCTCCCACACAGTATAATGCTCCATCTTATAGCTCCCACACAGTATAATGGACCCTCTTATATCCCCCACACAGTATAATGCTCCCTCTTATAGCTCCCACACAGCATAATGGACCCTCTTATAGCCCCCACACAGCATAATACTCCCTATTTAGCCCCCACACAGTATAATGCTCCATCTTATAGCCCCCACACAGCATAATGGACCCTCTTTTAGCCCCCACACAGTATAAGACAGGACATACCTCCCACCGCCTGGGACAGCAGGACAGCACCCAAAATCTGGGACAGTTACTAGGTATGGTGTTATTGTGTTACTATAGTGTATCCTCAGCGTTGTGTGTCTTGTTGGCAGCGGATACACATGAGGTATTAATAGACTTCTCTTTAATGAATTATTTGCCTTTCCCATAGATCTCATCTCTTATTAAATTCCTTCACTTACATTCTTTTTGCAGACTTTTCTTGGGAGCCAGTTCAAGTCTGAATATATCGTCTGCTGAGAGCTTGCTGGTATTTTAGGAAACTATTCGAGTCTGGAATAGTAGATAAGAGTTGGTGCAAGGTTTTATTTTAAGGGATAGTTTTGTTTAGGGGACCATAAAATATTCCAATATGGCTCCAAAATTCAGCAAATGACCCGTCTGAACAATAGTGGTATCTCCCCTGTCAGAATAGGGTTACACATAGCACTGGTCATGTGACCTCCAGCAATATGGACGACACAGGACATTCACATAACTCGTGGGTGTTTCTTTTCACTGACAGTAAGCAGAGACCTTGGAATGGTGAAGAATTTAGACATAAAGTTGCAGGATTTACAATACAAAATAATTTAGTTTTATTGGCTCCAAAACTTTTAATTATACCCTAGTTCCCGCGGTTTCCATCGCGCTCGCTCACCATATGAGGGGAAATCTGGAAGCAGCCTCCTGCCGAGTTCTGGGAAATGTTGTGAGTTGTTCTGACTCCAATCACCAAGTAAAACCCAACCCCACCGAGGAGCAGATTTATTAAAGTTCAGAAAAACACAGTTTTTTGTTTGACCCCGTGTCCTGCCAAATCCCTGCATTGTGCAGTCAGCCGCCCGAGACTGTTATCTGGCTGCATGGTGAAATCACAAGGGAAAGTGATGGGATGAACAAACAAGTCTCTTGTGCTTGTTGCCTGTCCTTAGCAGTGGTTTCCTAGCAGCTATATTTCCATGAAGGCCTGCTGCACACAGTCTCCTCTTAAGAGTTGTTGTAGAGATGTGTCTGCTGCTAGAACTCTGTGTGGCATTGACCTGGTCTCTAATCTGAGCTGCTGTTAACCTGAGATTTCTGAGGCTGCTGACTCGGATGAACTTATCCTCCGCAGCAGAGGTGACTCTTGGTCTTCCTTTCCTGGGGCGGTCCTCATGTGAGCCAGTTTCTTTGTAGCACTTGATGGTTTTGGCCACTGCACTTGGGGACACTTTCAAAGTTTTCCCAATTTTTCGGACTGACTGACCTTCATTTCTTAAAGTAATGATGGCCACTCGTTTTTCTTTACTTAGCTGCTTTTTTCTTGCCATAATACAAATTCTAACACTCCATTCAGTAGGACTATCAGCTGTGTATCCACCTGACTTCTGAACAACACAACTGATGGTCCCAACCCCATTTATAAGGCAAGAAATCCCACTTATTAAACCTGACAGGGCACACCTGTGAAGTGAAAACCATTTCAGGTGACTACCTCTTGAAGCTCATCAAGAGAATGCCAAGAGTGTGCAAAGCAGTAATCAAAGCAAAAGGTGGCTACTTTGAAGAACCTAGAATATAAGACATATTTTCAGTTGTTTCACACTTTTTTGTTAAGTATATAATTCCACATGTGTTAATTCATAGTTTTGATGCCTTCAGTGTGAATCTACAATTTTTATAGTCATGAAAATACAGAAAACTCTTGGAAAGAGAAGGTGTGTCCAAACTTTTGGTCTGTACTGTATATATATATATATATATATATATATATATATATATACACACACACACACACACATACATACATATACACACACACACACAGCTGCTTTGGAACTACATCTCTCAGCATGCTCCATTCACTTCTATGGGCAACTCCAGGAAGAGCAGAGCATGTAAGCATGCTGAGACTTGTAGTTCCACAACAGCTGGAGCATTAAAGGTTGCCTGCCCCTGATCTATCTATCTATATAATGTTATTGATTCCTTACACCAGAGGTTTGCAACCTGTGGTCCTCCACCATGCCCTGAACAATGTCAAGGCATGCTGGGAGTTATAGTTTCACCACAGCTGGTGAGCCTCAGGTTGCACACCACTGGAAATATAATAATAATAATATATTTTATTTATATAGCACCAACATATTCAGCAGCACTGTACAATTTGTAGGGTTCAAGCACAGACAAAAAAGATACATTACAAAGAAATAGTCAATTCACACAGAAATATCTTCAGGGAACAGACACTCACTAGAATATATGGCACTGTAGTCACTATTTGGTACTTTTCGGGGGGGGGGGGGGATGAGAAACCTTGATTAGGTATAATTGTACACTAGGGGAGCCAGATGATACTGCTGTCAGAGGTGCTGACAAATAAGTGGTCCAAATTTACCCAATGTCTACTAAACACTCACCAGTTGCTACATGGATGATATATCTTCAGTAACCCTTTTTATAAGGCAGTGAGGTGCAAACCAGGTTCCTGATGTGGTGCCCTTAAATTACACAAAGTCAAATGGTCCTAAGAAGTATCCAGTCCTATACTAAATTCAAGGATAGGATGCATAGTTTTTTTTTTGCTTAAAATGAATATGTCAGGCTGCAGTATAAAGCATGGGGGATAATGTTGCAGTCAGGAGTGCACCTATCACTTGTATTTACCCTTCTGGTGTCACAAGGTCATTGCATTGCTACTACAAGTCTCATTGGGATGAATACAGGCAGTGAGCTCCCCCTAGTGGTGGCTATAAACAGCTAGAATTCTGGGATTATGACCGTGCAAAGGAACAACGGAGATACAGAGAGCTGCAAAAACAGCAATGTGGATCTTCTCTTTAATAAAAAGTAATACATTTGGCAAGGCTGCCGGTGGGAAGGAGAGTGGAGTCAGGTTTTGGGCTACGGGCCCTATGACGTCTGTATATAATCTTGGCTGCAGTCTGAGCTTTTGATGGGACAGGGGTGTTTGTGCTGCGAGCCTCACCTGATTCCCTTCCAGAAGCAGACTTCACTTGCCTAATCTGATGGGCTCATATGGTTTATGCTTCAGGGTGGGAAACTGCAGATCCAAACCCAGAGCCAACCATCTTGGAATCGTATACTGAGCTGAAAGCTTCCTTAAAGTGCACATGTCATGAGAAAGGTGCACTTTATAACAGGGTTATCTTCATGATGCACCTTAAGAGTTAAACCCGTGGTTGCTGAGAACACCCAAAGTACAGCACTATGAGAGGGAAAGTGGGGTGCTGTATGTCACCTTCACCAATGGATGCCATAAATAATGCAGCAGGTATAGAGAGAGCGCCCCCTGTCTGTGCATCTCCTTGCATCAGCCGGAGCAGGTGATCTCGGGACACAAAGGTGGTTCCTTGACTGTGCTCTATAAAAATACATCCACACAAAGGATTCTTAGTGCATTTTGGCAACACAGAAAAGAGATTAGTTTTGCTGAATACCTTTGTCTACTCTGAAAGTATTTTCAATCATGTCTTGGGATGGAGCACAGATTTTATATTGCGTTTCCTCAAGGGGGAGCTATCTCCTGCACTCCCTACTGAGTGGTGAGCTGCCAGGAGGAATTGGGAAGTGACACCAGGTCTGAGCATCTTACTGGGTCACCAAACCGGGTGTCACATTAAAGGTGAATTCACCTACTGTCCTGAGGAGTATCATTACCACATCAGAACTGCTATAATGTATAACACTTGTACTCTGTGGACAAAAATATAACTACTATAATACTACTCCTATGTACAAGAATATAATTACGATAATACTGCTCCTATGTACAAGAATATAACTACTATAATACTGCCCCCTATGTACAAGAATATAACTACTATAATACTGCCCCTATGTACAAGAATATAACTACTATAATACTGCTCCTATGTACAAGGATATAACTACTATAATACTGTCCTATGTACAAGACTATAACTACTATAATACTGCTCCTATGTGCAAGAATATAACTACTATAATACTGCTCCTATGTACAAGAATATAACTAATATAATACTACCTCCTATGTACAAGAATATAACTACTATAATACTGCTCCTATGTACAAGAATATAACTACTATAATACTGCCTCCTATGTACAAGAATATAACTACTATAATACTGCTCCTATGTACAAGAATATAACTACTATAATACTACCCCCTATGTACAAGAATATAACTGCTATAATACTGCTCATATGTACAAGAATATAACTACTATAATACTGCCCCCTATGTACAAGAATATAACTACTATAATACTGCCTCCTATGTACAAGAATATAACTACTATAATACTACCCCCTATGTACAAGAATATAACTACTATAATACTGCTCATATGTACAGGAATATAACTACTATAATACTGCTCCTATGAACAAGAATATAACTACTATAGTACTGCTCCTATGTACAAGAATATAACTACTATAATACTGCTCCTATGCAGGGCTTTGGAGTCGGAGTCGGAGTCGGTGCCTATTTTGGTGGAGTCAGAGTCGGTATAAAATGGACCAACTCCGACTCCCAAAATATATAATAAATTGGTACAGTTAGTAGTACAAGGCAGTATGTGCTGAACCTATTCTTCAACAGATTTGATCACACACCAGCTCCCCTCACCACAATGACTTCACCCCATTCACCCCATGTGGCTACTTCCCAACAGACCAGTAAATCCAGAAATCTGTCTTTATCTGACCACAGTCTGACCTTCACATGGGCCCAGGTGAGCAAGGAGATGAAAAAGATCAAGGCGAGGAAAGCCGCAGGGCCAGATGACATCAGTGCAAGGCTAATTAAGACTTGTGGGGACCAGCTGTGTGGTATAATTAAATATATGTATAATATGAGCCTGAGGCAGGAAATAGTCCCTGAATTATGGAAATCTTCTTGTGTGGTACCAGTTCCAAAGAAACCTCACCCTATGGACCTCAACGACTACAGACCTGTAGCACTGACATCCCACTTGATGAAGATCTTAGAGAGATTGGTTCTCACACATCTTCGCCCTCTAGTGAGCCCCGCTATGGACCCTCTCCAGTTTGCTTATCGACCGGGCATTGGGGTAGATGATGCCATCATCCACCTTCTGCACAGGGCTCTGTCTCACCTGGAAAAACCAGGGAACACAGTGAGAATAATGTTCTTTGATTTCTCCAGTGCTTTTAACACCATACAGCCCAGGTTACTGAGAGACAAGCTGGGCCTTGCTGGAGTGGACCACCACCTCTCCAACTGGATCCTAGACTACCTCACAAATCGACCTCAATACGTGAGAGCCCAAGACTGTGTGTCAGGTACCGTGATCTGTAATACGGGGGCACCTCAGGGTACGGTTCTCGCCCCTTTCCTCTTCACACTGTACACTGCTGATTTTAGGTGCAACTCATCTAGCTGCTACCTACAGAAGTATTCTGACGACTCTGCAATAGTGGGTCTCATCACAGACGATGATGACAGGGAGTACAGAGAACTGAACCGGTTTTTTGTGGACTGGTGCCACCAGAACCACCTGAAGATTAACGCGGGGAAGACCAAGGAGATGGTGGTGGACTTCCGTAAAGGCAGATGCCCTCCAAAACCAGTGGACATCCTGGGGACGGGCATCGAGATTGTGAACACCTATAAGTACCTGGGTCTGCTCCTTAATAATAAGCTGGACTGGGCAGATCATATGGAGGCCCTGTACAGGAAGGGCCACAGCAGGCTCTACCTGCTTAGGAAGCTGAGAGCCTTTGGAATCCGGGGGGCACTTCTTAGGACTTTCTTCAACTCGGTAGTGGCATCAGCCATCTTCTTTGGAGTGGCCTGCTGGGGGAGCAGTATATCAACCAGGGACAGAAATAAACTCGACAAGCTGATTAGAAGGGCCAGCTCTGTCCTGGGGAGCCCACTGGACCCAGTGCAGGTGGTGGGTGACAGAAGGATACTGTCCGTGGTGAGCTCCATGCAGAAGAAGAAGTCCCATTCCATGCATGAGACTGTGATCGCGCTGAGCAGTACTGTCAGTGACCGACTGCTCCACCCTAGGTGTGAGAAGGAGCGCTATCGGAAGTCTTTCCTCCCCACCGCGGTTAGGCTGTACAACCAACACCGACCTAAGCGGAGATCATTACACACAGAGAACTGAAATATCTCTCTGCCTGTTAAATCCCCCCCCCCCCTGCTACGTCCTATCTGTCTTTCTGCTATTAATGTAATGCCTCTCACCTTGGAACATTCCTGTACATGTTGTATTTGTATTTGTATCTGCTTATCTTATCTTATCTTTGCTGCTGTAACACACTGAATTTCCCCACTGTGGGACTATTAAAGGACTATTATTATTATTATTATTATTATTATTATTATTATATTTTCATAAGAATTTGGGAAAATGATGAAATGTTGAAAATGATGAAATGTCCTGTAAAGGTCTGTTCTATTCCTCATATAATGATGGGACTGAGTTCTGAGTGAACCTATAAGGTTTAGCAGTGCCAGGGCTGTGGAGTCGGAGTCGGAGTCGGTGCCTATTTTGGTGGAGTCGGAGTCGGAGTTGGAGTCGGAGTCAGGGGAAATTGAGGAGTCGGAGTCGGAGTCGGGGCTTTGGCGTACCGACTCCACAGCCCTGCTCCTATGTACAAGAATATAACTACTATAATACTGCTCCTATGTACAAGAATATAACTACTATAATACTGCTCCTATGTACAAGAATATAACTACTATAGTACTGCTCCCTATGTACAGGAATATAACTACTATAATACTGCCCCCTATGTACAAGAATATAACTACTATAATACTACCCCCTATGTACAAGAATATAACTACTATAATACTGCTCCTATGTACAAGAATATAACTACTATAATACTGCTCCTATGTACAAGAATATAACTACTATAATACTGCCCCCTATGTACAAGAATATAACTACTATAATACTGCTCCTATGTATAACAATTTGCTTCCTTATACCTCAGTGATCAGAATTCAATGACTTATAGCCATATCTGCTGGTAATAATCCTGCGTCACTGTTTTATGTTGCATGTATAGCGGTCTGGTGTGTGTATACCGCTGACTCTATATCCTGGTATACGATCATGGTTGTCGTTGTCTTGGATTTACCCTGATATCTTATCATTGGTCTGGCTCTCGGCCTTGGTAACATCTCATGGAAACACTTCTGGAAATATTTAGACAGAAAGTCATTTGTTTTGCTGCAGAACTCGGAGCCGTTGCCATGGAGATATTTGGGGTTTTTATCGTTTTGTGTTTTCTAACTTATTTCCTTGGCTCGGAGTCTGCGGTTCTTAACCCACTCAGAAAAAGCCTGGGAAAACGCAAATGTAAGTGGTACTATAGAGGCAAACTAAACACCCCCCAGCCCCGAAACACACGACCCCTCCCATATTAATAACATGAACACACATTATAGTAAGGATCTTGTTTCGGAGATAAACACTGGCCCCCGGCTAAGCAGGTGCAGATAGCACACAAACTATGGGGGTCCACAATAAAAAATTATTCTATCAGTGGTTGGTGTCCAGGCCCTAGGACTTGCCTGGTTCCTGAGGGGGTCCCAAAAGGTTCCCCTGTATAGGAACAAAACAAATAACTATGGGATATCCTAACAAAACATGTGATGTCACAGTACAGAGATAATACACACAGTGATGTCACGGTACAGGGATAATACACACAGTGATGTCACAGTACAGGGATAATATACACAGTGGTGTCACAATACAGGGGATAATACACACAGTGATGTCACAGTACAGGGATAATACACACAGTGATGCCACAGTACAGGGATAATACACACAGTGATGTCACAGTACAGAGATAATACACACAGTGATGTCACGGTACAGGGATAATACACACAGTGATGTCACAGTACAGAGATAATACACACAGTGATGTAACGGTACAGAGAGTATACACACAGTGATGTCACGGTACAGAGATAATACACACAGTGATGTCACAGTACAGGGATAATACACACAGTGATGTCACAGTACAGAGAGTATACACACAGTGATGCCAAAGTACAGGGATAATATACACAGTGGTGTCACAATACAGGGGATAATACAGTGATGTCACAGTACAGGGATAATACACACAGTGATGTCACGGTACAGAGATAATACACACAGTGATGTCACGGTACAGAGATAATACACACAGTGATGTCACAGTACAGGATAATACACACAGTGATATCACAGTACAGGGATAATACACACAGTGATGTCACAGTACAGGGATAATACACACAGTGATGTCACAGTACAGGGATAATACACACAGTGATGTCACGGTACAGAGAGTATACACACAGTGATGTCACGGTACAGAGATAATACACACAGTGATGTCACAGTACAGAGAGTATACACACAGTGATATCACTGTGTGTATTATCCTGTACTGTGACATCACTGTGTGTATACTCTCTGTACTGTGACATCACTGTGTGTATTATCTCTGTACCGTGACATCACTGTGTGTATACTCTCTGTACCGTGACATCACTGTGTGTATTATCCCTGTACTGTGACATCACTGTGTGTATTATCCCTGTACTGTGACATCACTGTGTGTATTATCCCTGTACTGTGACATCACTGTGTGTATTATCCCTGTACTGTGACATCACTGTGTGTATTATCCCTGTACTGTGATATCACTGTGTGTATTATCCTGTACTGTGACATCACAGTACAGGGATAATACACACAGTGATGTCACAGTACAGGGATAATACACACAGTGATGTCACAGTACAGGGATAATACACACAGTGATGTCACAGTACAGGGATAATACACACAGTGATGTCACGGTACAGAGAGTATACACACAGTGATGTCACGGTACAGAGATAATACACACAGTGATGTCACGGTACAGAGATAATACACACAGTGATGTCACAGTACAGAGAGTATACACACAGTGATGTCACCGTACAGGGATAATACACACAGTGATGTCACAGTATAGGGATCATAAACACAGTGATGTCATTGTATAGCGACAATGCATACTATATCATATCACAGAGCACATATATTAATCTGTAGGGTCTGTCTGGGTCTATATTTTAGGGGTCTGATCTGAGCTCTATATTTATTTTGAGGGTCTGACTGGGGGTCTTTACTGTATTACTTTAGAGGGACTGGGGTCTATGTTCAGTTCGGGGGGGCTGGTGTGTGGCCTGTATTTTCTTAGGGGGTCTGTATTAATTTGGTCTTATCATATGTACTTTTTGTGATTACAAATCTGTAGGTTGGGGTCTGGTCTTATACATGGGGGTCCATAGTAAGGATGATGATGTTATCAGGCTCCTCATGACTACACTGTACAAGTGTGGTGCCAATAGGGAGGGACAAGGATCCTAAAGTTCATTGGCACATGCTATGCTAATTCAGTGTCAGACTGAGTTTCCCTGAGCCCACCAGATACAATGATTCTGGGGCCCACCCTCCAACAACCCCTAGGCCATGTGTCTTGCGCTGGACCATTATTGGTTTAGAGTCTGGATCCACTAGAGCCGTGATGGCGAACCTATGGCACGCATGCCAATGAGGGTACGCAGAGCCCTCTCATTTGGCACGCGCCCCGTCGCCATGATCGCTCACTAACGGGGAATACGGTACAGGATTCCCTATTAGTGAGCGTTCGCTTCTTTCAGCTGTATGTGCATATGCACATACAGCTGAGCTGTCAGTGTAGGACCGCGGCTTACACTGATTGCAGAGTGTAATCTCTGCCCCGAAGCAGGCGTGATGACGTAAGTCATCAGAGCGCGCGAGCAGGAGGATGCTCTTCGTGGGACTGCAGCTCTTCGTGGGACTAGGTAAGTAGCATAAACTACTGTGTTGGGGCCTACTGTGAAGCATATACTACTGTGTGGGGCACCACTGTGAAGCATATACTACTGTGTGGGGCCCCACTGTGAAGCATAAACTGCTGTGTGGGGGCCCACTGTGGAGCATATACTACTGTGTGGGGCCCACTGTGAAGCATATACTACTGTGTGGGGGCCAACTGTGAAGCATAAACTGCTGTGTGGGGGCCCACTGTGAAGCATATACTACTGTGTGGGGCCCCACTGTGAAGCATAAACTGCTGTGTGGGGGCCCACTGTGGAGCATATACTACTGTGTGGGGGCCCACAGTAAAGCATATACTACTTTGTGGAAGCCATTGTGGGCATATAATACTGTATGGGGGCCACTCTGGAGCATATAATACTGTCTGGAGGCCATTCTGGAGCATATAGTACTGTCTGGGGGCCACTTCAGAGCAAATTGTACTGTCTGGGGGCCCTTCACTACTTATATCACACAGTATCTGTTTTATAGCAGACATGATATTATTACAGACTGTAATAACATTGCACGGTCGCTATAAAAGACATCCTGGTTAATTTAAGGTTAAATTGTCGTGTTGGCACTTTGTGATAATTTAGTGGGTTTTGGGTTGCAGTTTGGACACTCGGTCTCTAAAAGGTTCGCCATCACTGCACTAGAGGATCCTCTGGTACTTTGATGGACCAGTCCGACACTGCTGTATGTGAACCCCCTCCCCATCATAGGTAGCCTATATAGTGAGCACATCCTTGTATATGACACTCCACTGCACTAACTTGGGTTATGGTGGGCTCGGGACCACTACTGTGAACATTTCCCCCCTGTTCTCACATACACATCTCCGGGTTATGATCACAGAGAGCTTTGGCCAAGTGACTGAAGCTTCTATTTGGCTTCTGATCTAAGTCCAGAATCTCAAGAGCTTAGGATGGATGAGGAGGGGGATCAACGGACTGTCAGGAGCTGCTAATAGCGTCTCTTTATCTCTTCCATAAATGGTGACACTGTTGTGTGATGGGGGACGACATTGGGGCCTTGTAGCACCCCCTCATCTACTATAATGGGGGTCGTTGTGTTCTCTGCACCACTAACCTGGCAGCAGCCTATGACTAAACCACCCCATGCCTAGGTCCTATAATACACTGGGTTCCCATATCATATAACTTCCTGTATCTCTGGCACTAAATCCCGGAGCACCTGCCGATCTGGTCATAAACACAACAGGTGCACACTTCACGTCATCGCCCTTGACCACTGATACCACTTTGGCAATATCCTTCTGTTTTCTAGCATGCCTGGCACACACATGAGCATCAAATCCAGTATTAAACCGCTATACCAGGATATGACTGGCATGTGGTCATTCACGTGTTACATCGTGTGCTGAGCAACTTAAAAGAGTCAGAGGATCTGCTGCTATGTCTTGGAAAAAGATACCACCTGTAAAGATCTTACGGAGTCCATACATCGAAGGGCACGGCAATAACAATATACTCAAAAAAAAAAGATGACGCTGGCCCTTTAAATGTCCATGTAGAGCCATAAATCCCTGCCAAGTAGAGGGTCACCGTCTACTAATATTATGGGTCATTTTGCTTCCAGATGTTGCTGGGAATTTGGGAATTCAAGCGGAACGGTTTCCACTGACCAGCAGGGGTCTGCCCCGTTATGTTGTCCTATGGGGAGGTGGGGTAGGTTGTCACTCCCAGACACTGGCCTGGTGGAAGATTACTGGTAATGACCCCACTGGTCGCAACATTCTTCAGAGAAATGACCCAGGACAGGACAGAAAGTTTATTATTTAGAAATGATGGAATTTTATGTATTGTTTACACTGAAAAAAAAATTCAGATTGGAAAAATATCATAGACAAATAGTCATTTTTAGCTGCAGTGCAGGTAACTGGAAACCATCAATAAGCAGGTGTACTGTTGTTTTTTAACCTCCGTCTTGTGACCAAAGATTGCCATATTGCCCTGAGACCCCTCCACTAATGTTAGTGAATCGAGTCACATTGTGACTCTAGGGTGCTGCAACTTAAAGGGGTTGTCCAGGATAATCCATTTTAGCTGCAGGACCGGACCGCGGTGGGAGACCCGGACCACCGGGGACAGGTGAGTATGTTTTTTTTTTTTTTCACCTTTCCCTGCCTCCTTACCAAAAACGGGTTACCCTGGACAACCCCTTTAATGAGCATCAAGTACTTAGGTAGTAATGAACGGTCCTGGAGATCGACAATAACACAAAGTCATAGCGAGCTCTGGCTGTTCCAGTTAACCTGCTTGCTGATGGTTTCCATATAGTACTAGATCTGACTACAAAAATAAACTGAAAAATAGGTGAAAACCACATAAATAAGGTAAAGAAAATGTAAAAGCAGTATATTGATACTATATAGCAAATGTACACACAGGGCCAGAAAACATGCAAAGACCTATCGCTTCTTACAGGTGAGATTCTGCTACAGTTACGTCAAGTCCAAACAACCCTTTGGCTGATACATTTAAAGCCCGATTCACATCTGCATTCAGGTTTCAGTTCGGTTTCATGCGGAAACCAAGCGGAAACCACACGGACCCCTCTATGGGGTCCGCGGGTTTCCCAGGTAAACCGCATTTTCATGCATCTAGGTTTCTGATCGGGGGGTGCCCAAGCGGACTCCCCAAACGGAAACCCAAATGCAGATGTGAACTGGGCCTTATCTGCACTGATACATTGTAATAAACTATCAGAACAGAGGAAAGATTGCGCTGCTGCTGTGTTTAGCTCACAGAGGATTGTCATGTGATCCCGGTCGCTGCTGATCATTTCCTGTATGTCGAGAGGGACCAGGAAGTAGAGAGCAGAAGGGGATCAGGGAGGAGAATGTTGCTTCTATCTTTTTAACCCATTCCAAACCATTTGGAACCCCTTTAATTTGCTGAGACTGGAAATAGCCCTTAAAGGGGGTACCTATTTCTGGCCATTATGTGACTTGTATTCTGCAGTCTTAGAAGTTTTCCCCCTGCAGGCTCTATCTCTAATTTGCAGTTCTCCCAGAGGTGGTAGGTGGAGACTAGCTGCTGTAATGTTTCCCATAGACAGCCCACAGTAAGTAGAGGAAATCTGCTCCATAACTCTCTCTATCACTCAGAAGTCATGGTGGACACTATACTGAGCAGTGCTGATGTGAATAAAGCACTTGGGATAATATAGGAAACTTATAATTAGCTGCAGCAGCCTCCGTCTGTATCTCTTCTCCACTTTCACTTGCCATCCTCCTTCTCCCCTTTCCAGAGACTTTTATGGTAACTTGTCATCTGTCACATGTGTGACATGTGAGCTGACAGTCCGCCTTGCTAAACCAAGATTTAGCAGAGATTTCAGAGTGAATGTGAGTTTAGGAGGGAGAAAGCCTGATAAATGGAAAAAGCAGCATTTTTCTCTGATAAGATATAGTACAAGGTTTCAACACTCTCTTGTATTATTGATTCATGCAACGGTTGTTGAAAAGTTACTGAAGCTATTACCCTAGTGGGGGCAATAGATGGTAACGTCACTTACAGGGCCAGTAAACCTAAAGAGGTTAGTCTATAAGTGCAGCATTATAGGACAAGCTGCTGTAATCTACACATAGAGATTGTTTTCCACATGAGCAAAGTCTAAAAAACTTTTTAAGACTTTTGAGCAAATTTATCTAACAATTGACTGTGATGTGTGAACAAGCCCTTAAGGTGGGTGGACACTAGCTACTATTATGTCTCCCATACGCTGCACACAGAAAGTCAAGGAGAATCTACTCCATAACTGTCTGTCTGTCTTATTCAGAAATCATGGAGAACACTACAGAGAAGTATGGACCAGTACTGATGTAAGTAAAAGTACTCTGAGTAAGATAGGGAACTTACTATTACCTGCAGAAGCCTCTCTCTGTATCTCTCCTCCTTTCATAGATTGTGGATAGTAAGTAGATGAGAATCTGCTCTGTAACTCACTAATAAATTAAGGAGAACACTAGAGAGAAGTATGGAGCAGTACTGATGTGAATAAAGCACTTGAGGTAAGATAGGAAACCTACTATTAGCTGCAGCAGCCTCTGTCTCTGCCTCTTCCAACTCTTAGTCTTCCTCCTCCTTGCTCTCCATTCCACAGACTTCTAAGATAACCTGCAATGTAAAACCTCTGTGAGCTCACAATCTGTCTTGCAAGACCAAGAATCATTTAGCAGAGATTTCAGAGTGAATGCCAGTTTAGGAAAGAGGAGAAATGGGCGATATAAGTGGAGAAAGAAGCATTTTCTCTTATAAGACATTTTACAAGTTCAGTATACCGATTTGAGTGACTTTTTATGACTTTTGCTAAAATTTTCTTAAAAATTGACCGTGATGTGTGAACAGACCCTTAAGGTCAGTTTTAATGGTTCTGCTGTGTTTACACGTATCTAGTAACAGGGCGACAGCTGAAGCCCCTTGTACCCGGTAAATAATATGCCTGCAGGATGTTCTCTCCCGGGACAGAGACCGCCGCTGTAATCTGACTTGTTCACTTGCTTTAAAGTCACCCTCTTAATCCGATTTAATCTGTACAGATGTAGCAGAGCTGACCATGTCCTTTAACCCCGTATGCGGCTGTATTGCAATAGTGCAACCCTGTGTAAACGTATTGTGATATCGCCACGATAACTCAGCTCTGCTACATCTGTATATGGGATCTCAGGGTGTATGAGGGGTTAAGCGGAGATGCGGGGTGATGGAGCACACTTGGTGCTCTTGTTGCGATGTGTAAACATGTTCTTGGCAGGATGAAGCTTTGGTTTTGAAATGTGCTGCCCGGCAAAGCTTCAGACGCAGAAAAGAAATCCATCTTCCCCTCTCTGCAAATCCAATTACCAAATACAGCCCGCCAGGTCACATTATTCCAGCGCTACCGGAGAGACGCGGCCAAGTCTACCGCCATCAACAACATAGCATACGGGGGCTTTTATCTCACTGGGGGGAAGGGGGTGGCAATGGGAATCCGCACCCAGGACACCAGGATGTTCTTTGATCATTCTGTACTATGGAATAGCATCCTAAGCATTTACCCTAAATATTCTTAGTATCGGAAGTGTCACCACTATAGGGTCCATAGTACAGCTGCACATCCCCATACCCCATGCAGTACTACTGAACTAAACCTAGGGGGCCTCTATCAATCTAAACTCCGTTTAGTAAAACTGATCAGAGTCCGGGAATTTCAGCCATAATGTAGACCCTTACCCTTATGACCGCCATCATAAATGTGCCCTCTATATTGTTTTTCAGTCCAAGATTCTGTGCTATATCTTTATAGCAATCTGGCATCTGTTTGTCTGATACACAGCTCCAAATCCCCTGCATAGACATAGCAATAAATGATAAAGTTCTGTCTAGCTGCAGCCGCCACTAGAGGGAGCTTACTGCATACTGGTTTATTGTTGAGTTCAATGTATACATTGTAATAAGCTCCCTCTAGTGGTGGCTACAAGGGATTATAGTAGTTAACGCTGTGCAGGGGATTTGGAGCTCTGTATCAGAAAAAACTGAAGTCTGACTGATAGAGAGATACATTGAGGAATATTCTGGAGAATTAGATTTATCAATGATCATGCTATATGGGGTGCAGAGGCACCTAAGGCTCGAGGGTACACTGGATATATAACAGGACCGCAGAACTATAAATGGTTAATGTCATGGGGGGGCTTCAGGTGGTGTCAGAGGTCGGATGGCCATCCCCACCAAAATATTTCCTTGGACCTTCCCCTCTACCTCCAGCCCTGTAACTACAGATGCCTTTATATACATATCCTATACAGTGTTAACCCTTCGCATGCAGTTGCCCCCACCCTGGCCCCAGGTAAGTCTTTTGTACTGCATTAACCCTCTACTTGCAGCACTGCATGTATAACACTCAATTTTCCCATCTGGGCCTCACATGTCAGGAAAAGGTCCCTGTTCCAAAAAATTTGCTGACATCATTTGGCATTTTCTGTGTTTTTAGCATAAGCTGTTTTTTTTTCCTTAAAGAGAACCCACCACCAGTTCTGCAACATTTAATACGTTTACGTTTTCATGACCCCCGCTTGCTGTCAGTAAATCCCAAGTCATATCCAGAGACGTAAACCCTGTCATTAGAATATCTTCATTTACTGATAACAATGACAACAGTGTAATACTCAGTTTCCCCTGCGGGGGTGCTGCGGTGGAATTAAACGCTTCCAAGTTTTTCCATAGATTATAGCTGATCATGGGTGGCCCTAACTGTGCATAGTTACCAGCATTCAAGGCATTTAAGCCCAGCCCCCAGGATTGCCCCAAACTGCCAGGACCATCCACGTTTAGGTGAGGAGTTGCACAAACCCAGCCAGAAATTTACAGTCAGGTCTAATTTATGGCATGGACAATAGAGCTCCTAGCTGGCGCTGGACTACCTAGTGACTTGGTCTACTGCAGGGCTGGCACTGTGGACGGTGATGCTGTGTGAGGCCACTAGGGAGTATTATACTGTGTGTAGGGTCACTGGGTACGCATTATACTGTGTGTGAGCCCACTGGGGAGCATTATACTGCGTGTGAGCCCACTGGGGAGCATTATACTGCGTGTGAGCCCACTGGGGAGCATTATACTGCGTGTGAGCCCACTGGGGAGCATTATACTGCGTGTGAGCCCACTGGGGAGCATTATACTGCGTGTGAGCCCACTGGGGAGCATTATACTGCGTGTGAGCCCACTGGGGAGCATTATACTGCGTGGGGCTCACTGGGGAGCATTATACTGCGTGGGGCTCACTGGGAAGCATTATACTGCGTGTGAGCCCACTGGGGAGCATTATACTGCGTGTAAGCCCACTGGGGAGCATTATACTGCGTGTGAGCCCACTGGGGAGCATTATACTGCGTGTGAGCCCACTGGGGAGCATTATACTGCGTGTGAGCCCACTGGGGAGCATTATACTGCGTGTGAGCCCACTGGGGAGCATTATACTGCGTGTGAGCCCACTGGGGAGCATTATACTGTTTGGAGGCCACAGGACAGTAAACTATAATGTCCGCCAGAAAAAAGGTAGGGCTAAGTTTTGCCTTTACAGGGCCCTGAAATTCCTGATGGCAGCCCTGGTCTACTGGCAATGATTAGGTGAAACACTGTAGAAATGCAAAAGGGCATGAATTGGGGCAGGATCTAATTTTTGGGTTACCAGCCTGGAGCCACAGGTAGGGCCCAGCTCATAGGTCTTTATACCCCCCAAAGATTTCAGTGTGAATGGAGGACAGACAGTGACGTCTCCAGGTACATTCTATACAGCGCTGCTGCATATGTCACAGCTATGTCAGCAGTATATCACAAGACGTTCCTCAGCATCGCCCTACCGGGTACAGAGGTGGAGAGGCTTCAATTATTATCAAGATGCATTAAAGGAGGACAAGACATTCCCCTTGGATTGTATAATCTCCTGACGTCACCCCTTCCCTCTTGTTTAGACTCCTATATACACACAGACGTCAGAGCAAAGGGAAGAACAAACAGCGGGTGCGTACAGGGACTGATCAGACAGGGTGCCACCGCGCCCTCTGCTGGAGACAGACCGGAGATGCAATCAGTGCTCTGACGTTAATAGAACTTTATTAAATACTTCAGAATTGATGAACTTCTTAAGGTCCTGGCCGGCTTTGGCTTAACCCCGTGCAGCTCAGCCCTTTTTGGGACCTAGCATTTGTTTGTCCTTGCCGCACGCCAAGAGCCATAACTTTCAATCGTCACTTTTACATCATGGTGAATTAAAGAGTTAAAGGGGATGGATAGGATTAGAGAAACCCATACCTATCCATAGGTTGTATTTTTATGGCAGTTCTATATTATCACATATTTTATATTGTTATATTATCACACACCACTCAATTGCGTATGTTCCCATTCACTGACAGCAATCATAATCCTAAAAATAGTATGAAACTGAGACGGATCCAAAGGTTCCAAACTTTGTCCCAATTTATTTCTTAATACACCTTTATAAGGGTTGAACTGACGGTTCGGAAACAAAGCTCCAAATCCTCTGCTTTCTGGCTCATTGATAAGATAACATTCTGGCTGTTTGTAGCTACCACTAGGGGGAGCTTAATGTATACAATTTTTCTCAAAAGATCCCCCATTACAGTGTAACCCCGCTCTCACTGTTATGGGGGATCTGTAGATGACACACTGTTATGGGGGATCTGTAGATGTCACTGTTTTGGGGGATTTGTAGATGACACTGTTATGGGGGATCTGTAGATGACACTGTTATGGGGATCTGTAGATGACACACTGTTATGGGGGATCTGTAGATGACACTGTTATGGGGGATCTGTAGATGACACACTGTTATGGGGGATCTGTAGATGACACTGTTATGGGGATCTGTAGATGACACTGTTATGGGGGATCTGTAGATGACAAACTGTTATGGGGATCTGTAGATGACACACTGTTATAGGGGATCTGTAGATGACACTGTTATGGGGGATCTGTAGATGATACACTGTTATAGGGGATCTGTAGATGACACTGTTATGGAGGATCTGTAGATGACACACTGTTATGGAGGATCTGTAGATGACACACTGTTATGGGGGATCTGTAGATGACACACTGTTATGGAGGATCTGTAGATGACACTGTTATGGAGGATCTGTAGATGACACTGTTATGGGGGATTTGTAGATGACACTGTTATGGGGATCTGTAGATGACACTGTTATGGGGGATCTGTAGATGACACTGTTATGGAGGATCTGTAGATGACACTGTTATGGGGGATCTGTAGATGACACTGTTATGGGGGATCTGTAGATGACACTGTTATGGGGGGATCTGTAGATGATACACTGTTATAGGGGATCTGTAGATGACACTGTTATGGGGGATCTGTAGATGATACACTGTTATGGGGGATCTGTAGATGACACTGTTATGGGGGATCTGTAGATGACAAACTGTTATGGGGGATCTGTAGATGACACTGTTATGTGGGATCTGTAGATGATACACTGTTATGGGGGATCTGTAGATGACACTGTTATGGGGGATCTGTAGATGATACACTGTTATAGGGGATCTGTAGATGACACTGTTATGGGGGATCTGTAGATGATACACTGTTATAGGGGATCTGTAGATGACACTGTTATGGAGGATCTGTAGATGACACACTGTTATGGGGGATCTGTAGATGACACACTGTTATGGGGGATCTGTAGATGACACACTGTTATGGGGGATCTGTAGATGACACACTGTTATGGGGGATCTGTAGATGACACTGTTATGGGGATCTGTAGATGACACTGTTATGGAGGATCTGTAGATGACACTGTTATGGGGGATCTGTAGATGTCACTGTTATGGGGATCTGTAGATGACACCCTGTTATGGGGATCTGTAGATGACACTGTTATGGGGGATCTGTAGATGACACACTGTTATGGGGGATCTGTAGATGACACACTGTTATGGGGGATTTGTAGATGACACACTGTTATGGGTAAGGAGCAATATAAGGTTTTTGCACACTTCCCAACTATCCCAGATTCAGTGGGACAGTCACAGATTTCAGGTGCTATCTCACCTGTTGAATACAATGGTGACTATTCTTGTGTACATATTCTACACTATATTGTGTGTGACCACAAGGGGGCATAATCATACTTGCCAACACCTAGTTATAGACATCAGTGAGCACTGCACCTGCACCCCCTCTGGTATATCAGCGTGCCCCTTTCTTCTGATGTGGGCACCGCATGTAACCCTTTTCAGATGTGACTAACACATAAAATGCACAAGTTACATAGAAGGTGAGTCCGGGACATTATCCCCTATTTCAGGAACTAAATTCTATTTCTGGAATAGATATCAAATATGGGCATTATACTGTATAGGGGCACTAAGGTGATAATATACTGTATGGGCGCACTGGGGGGTATTATACTGTGTGGGGGCACTGGGGGGGGTATTATACTGTGTGGGAGCACAAAGAGACTTGCCAGGGTTGGGCAAGTCCAAAGGGGACCTGTGTGGGCTAGAGTAAGTTCATACTGAATTTTGTGCAGGTTTTTGGTGCAGATTCTTCCTCAAAATTCGCCTGCAAAAAAAAACTGTGTGAACTTACCCTTAAAGGCCTGGTTCAGAGTCTTAAATTTTCAAATTTTGTCCCTTTTTGGGTCCTTTGAAAGCTGTGAGGTATGATATGGCTCACCTGCAGTGCACCCCTGTGACGCTTCACCTGTGACAGGACTACAACTCCCAGCATGTCCAGAGCTAGCGCTGGCCTGAGGTAACTGTGTGACACAGTCCAGCCGCTGTAGTCCCCTTCTCCGCCCACACGATGGCGCCAGCACACCTCCTGCCGGGTAGGGGGAGGTTGTCTCAGTCCCTCCCGGCCGCACAATGACTGACACGGACCAAAGTTATCCCGGAATAATGGCAGCACGCATGTGCACGGACCCGGATGTGATCCGCCAGCCCGGAGCCGCGTCTCTGCAGCCCGAGCGGACCGAGCTGTGCCGAACCGGACCGTGCCGAGCCAGGACAAGCCCAAGCGGGTCACATCAAGGCCAGGAGCTCCCCTCCCCCTCCCGCACTGCAGGGGACACAGCCTGGAAGTGACCCGAGACAGGAGCGCAGGAACCTGCGACAAATCAGAGTCAGAGCCGACAACTGCAAGAGGGGCAGAGCTAATAGTATATACCCGGGAGATTATTACTGGATAGTATAATATATACCCGGGAGATTATTACTGGATATTATAATATACACCCGGGGAAATATTACTGAATACTATCCTATATACCTGTGAGATTATTACTGAATATTATAATATATACCCGGGAGATTATTACTGGATATTATAATATATACCCGGGAGATTATTACTGGATATTATAATATATACCCGGGAGATTATTACTGAATATTATAATATATACCCGGGAGATTATTACTGGATATTATAATATACACCCGGGGAAATATTACTGAATACTATCCTATATACCTGTGAGATTATTACTGGATAGTATAATACATACCCGGGAGATTATTACTGGATATTATAATATATACCCGGGAGATTATTACTGGATATTATAATATACACCCGGAAGATTATTACTGGATATTATAATATACACCCGGAAGATTATTACTGGATATTATAATATATACCTGGGAGATTATTACTGGATATTATAATATATACCCGGGAGATTATTACTGAATATTATAATTTATACCCGGGAGATTATTACTGAATATTATAATTTATACCCGGGAGATTATTACTGAATATTATAATATATACCCGGGAGATTATTACTGAATATTATAATATATACCCGGGAGATTATTCCTGAATATTATAATTTACACCCGGGAGATTATTACAGAATATTATTATATACACCTGGGGATTATTACAGGGGGGATAAGTGACCATTATATTACATCCTATTCTAATATCCAGATCCCACTATTATAGCCCAGTATAATCCACAACGCAGCGCTATACTGCAGGGTCTGGATATGGGATTAGATTATAAGGACGTAGATATAATAACCGGTCCTGTCCAGACAATTATGATAACCGGACCCCGGTAATGTTATAATATCCCAATCCTTTAGTGAAATCATTATAATAAGAATAGGATATAATAACCAGAGCCTGTAATAAAGAAGAGACGCAGCAGCTGTGATAATATCCAGATGTAATAGACCTCGCTGGTAATAATAAGGTAGCGTTCTATTATAGGGCCAGTTATAATATCCAGACCTGGTTACTGAGCGCTCTCCTGCGGGGTTCTGAGGTCTCTTTTCCTTTTCCCCCCTCTCTAGTAAAGCATCTCCTACGATACTTTTTTTAGCCCTTGCCGCAGCTTTGGTGGTGTCTAGAGTAGGACCTTACTGCAGGGTCATGTAGCGTAGTCAGTCCAGGGGTCACTTTCTTTCCATATTTTGGTGCCCTATACCCAGAATATGGATTTCCGTGGGAAAAAATATGAGCGGGGCAGTAACTGGTCGGACCCGGAGGTGGTGGAGCTGCTGCAGCTCTGGGGCAATGAGTCGGTGCAGATGGAGCTGGAGAGCTGCCTGAGGAACCAGCACGTCTTCAACCGGATCGCAGACGTCTTGAGGGAGAAGGGGAATCCACCGGACTGGCGACCAGTGCCGGGAGAAGATCAAGAAGATGAAGCTGGAGTACCGGAGGTTGAAGGACAATAGTAAGACGCTGCGCGGAGGCCGAGCCTGGAAGTTCTATGAAGTCATGGACCGGGTGCTGACCCACCGCCCAACCATCTCCTATGGGGCCCTGGGTCCCGGTGGGGTGCTGGGGCAACCCATCCTGCAGGGTACTCTCTCTGAGGGCTTCCACGGTCACTTCACTCAGTACGGTCATGCCCAACACCCCCGAACTGATGGAGATCAAGTGTGAGGAGGTGCAATCGGACGAGCAATGTCTGACCCCCCGAACCCCCCTCCATGACCTACATACATGACTCCGGGGCCGAGCAGGAAGAGGAGGAGCAAAGCATGATGGAGCGGGGGGGCCCGGACTCCCCTATATCAAGAGTGGAAGTGACCGGAGATGTCAGTGCGTCCCCTTCAGGTAAGGCTGTGTTCACACTAGTATGGTGAGCAAGTTCCAAAAGAGTGATCTTAAAGGGGCCATGCCCGTAAAAGAAAAAAATTAAATTGTGGGTATGTCTAGTTAATAGAAGGGGTCCAAGACTCAGGCCCCCCATTATGGCTACAGCCGTGGGCCCACGTGGTACTTGTGCATCAGGTAGCCGTAATATGGACACATTCCTAGGGGTCGGACCCCCACCAGTCCTATCTTAGCCCATCATTTTTTAAGACAGAACACCCATTTAAAGAAGCCACTTGATTGGTCGCTGTAGCCCCTGCCCCATAAATCTCCCCCTTCCAGTTCCTCCAGATTTTTGCTTGTTCTCAGTGACTGGGAACATTCTTGTTTACCTGCAGGGGCTGAGTTGTTACTTGTCACAGCTGAGGGTTTGCTACAGTTGTATCCAGGCTCAATATTCCCTAAGAGGCCACTTGTCCCTGGGTTTAGCTTAGGAGGTGTCGTCTCTTAAAGGGGCTGTTCTATAGTTTAAGTACATATTGATTTCTTATGGCGCGGCGCCGTAGTCGCAGGTCCCCTTCCATTGCTCCCTATCGCTCCCACTCTGGATGATAAGAGGTTAAATCGCATTGCCGGCTGCCAGCAGCGAATAGATGTTCGACTGTGTGCGATGTGCTGCGCTCGTATTACACTCGCAGCCATGAGAAGCCCACAGGGTGCTCAGCGGTACTGGCGCCTTCGCACGCTCGGCTGTCACACAGAGCGCTGTTGTGCTCTGTGTAAACACGGCCTGAGAGAGCTGTTGATTCCGGCGGAGGACAGAACCATCAGTCAGGGGGGGCGTTCTTATATACGCAGGGGGCGAGGGGAGAAATTTGGGAGTAGAATTCCTAAAATCCGGTAGCAGATTTATTATATAGTCGATCGGACACCTAAACGTACTGCGGTGGCGGTGTCTTGTAGAACGTACCGACAGGTAAGACAAAGGGCTTGCAGATTTAGAAAAAATTTACTAATTTAGTGGAAAAAAAATCTGCAAAAATCTATTAAATTAGCCCGCAGCAGATGAATGTCTCAGTTCATCCAGAGCCCCCTGGTTCATGAGTATAATGTAGTAGTTATGGGTGTAATGGGATGTAGTGCTGATCAGTAGTGTCAGTCAGGGGCTACGAAAGTTGGGTGATGTCACTTTGATTGTTGTGGGACTATAACTCCCATCATGTCCTGTCTAGTTATATAGTAACGTATCCCCTGCGCCGTACAGGTGTGTCACTCAGGCCTACTGGAAAGCTGGGTGACAGCGCTTTGATTGTTGTGGGACTATAACTCCCATCATGTCCTGTCTAGGTATATAGGAATGTATCCCCTGTGCCGTGAAGGTGTGTCACTTAGGCCTCCAGGAAAGCTGGGTGACAGCCTGCTTTGCTGTATAGTCGGTGCACACACCCCCTGCTTTGTGCAGATGTGTCACTCAAGATTGCAGGAAAGCTGGGTGATGTCACTTTGATTGCTGTAGGACTGCAGCAGCGTCTCTGGTCGTTGCCACTTGTGGTTTTTCTTCATGTGTCACCATTCAACTTGAATAGATTTTGAAAGCAAACGGGCAGGTGTGTGTGTGCGCGCTTACACCCTCTGCGCTGCGGCTTTTTTTTTTTTTTCTGGACACGAAGGACTTTGTGTTTCTGACAAAAAAACAAAAACCGGCTTTTCGCAGCGCAGAGGGTGCAAGCGCGCGAACACACACACACACCCGCCCGTTTGCTTTCAAAACCTATTCAAGTTGAATTCAATTTATTCAATGAAAGCAAACCGTCTTAAACCTTTCCCTATCTTGTCCCCGATTCCTTTTTTTTTGCCGGAATTACGTTCGCTGTAAGCCTACACAGCGACGTTGCTGCTATTGTGTCGGCAAAACATGTCGTTATCTGCACTTTAATGAGTGCCTAGTAGTTAATGTGCACATGAACTAGGTAATGTTCAGATTAACTAGGTAATGTCAGAAATGAAGTTTTCTACACTTTAACAGATCGCCCTAGTTAATGTGCACATTATGCTTCGTTCTCACCTGCGCTTGAGTCCGTCCGCTGCCAATCCGAGTGAAAATCTCGGGGAACGGGATTGGCATCGTATACCGACAGGTTAGCGATGCATTGGTTAAAAACCCATTCATTTGAATGGGTTTTTAAAGCAATGCCCGGGTGTGCGCTTACACCCTCTGCGCTGCGAAGCCGTTTTTTTTCGTCGGACACGAAGTTCTGCATGTCCGACTTTGTTTCTAACGGAAAAAAAGGATTCGCAGCGCAGAGGGTGTAAGCGCACACCCGCGCATTGCTTTAAAAACCCATTCAAATGAATGGGTTTTTAACCAATGCGTCGCTAACCTGTCGGTATACGATGCCAATCCCGTTCCCCGAGATTTTCACTCAGATTGGCAGCGGACGGACTCAAACGCAGGTGTGAACCCGCCCTTACCTAGTTAATCTGCAGATTAACTGAATTCTGCACTTTAACGGTAATATATATATATATATATATATATATATATATATATATATTGTGCAAATATCCTGCCAATACAGAGTAAGGGAATGTTCACATAGTGGGAAATTAATAGGAATTCGTCTTCATTTTCCGCCGCCGTGTATTCTGCTGGTCTAGCCGCGACGGAATGCCGATGGGCCTAATCAGCAGGGAGTTACGAGCCGCGGAATCTGCCCCTAAATCCACAGAAAGTTCTGCCGTGTGAACATACCCTAATACTACTATAGTAAAAGCATGCTAGAATGCCTAAATAAGGGCAATATAAATAAACACCAAAGTAGTTCAGTAGGAAAAACTATTTACATAATAATGAATGACAATGAATATATATGTAAATTATAAACCCCTGGCTGAAAATATGTGATAAATAAAAATCGCCAAATAAATGAGATCTAATGATAATAATATGCAATATATATATTCTCCACTGTAAGGACTGTGCAACTGTGGAATAGCCTAACCCAGGAGCTGATTCTATACTGTAAGGACTGTAAATCTGTCGAATAGCCTACACCAGGAGCTGATTCTATACTGTAAGGACTGTAAATCTGTCGAATAGCCTACACCAGGAGCTGATTCTATACTGTAAGGACTGTAAATCAGTGGAATAGCCTACCCCAGGAGCTGATTCTATACTGTAAGGACTGTAAATCAGTGGAATAGCCTACCCCAGGAGCTGATTCTATACTGTAAGGACAATGAATCTGTGGAATACCCTACACCAGGAGCTGATTCTAGCCTGAGGCATCTGTGGATAGCCTCACCAGGAGCTGATTCTATACTGTAAGGACAATGAATCTGTGGAATAGCCCACCCCAGGAGCTGATTCTATACTGTAAGGACTGTAAATCAGTGGAATAGCCTACCCCAGGAGCTGATTCTATACTGTAAGGACTGTAAATCTGTCGAATAGCCTACCCCAGGAGCTGATTCTATACTGTAAGGACAATGAATCTGTGGAATAGCCTACCCCAGGAGCTGATTCTATACTGTAAGGACTGTAAATCAGTGGAATAGCCTACCCCAGGAGCTGATTCTATACTGTAAGGACTGTAAATCTGTCGAATAGCCTACCCCAGGAGCTGATTCTATACTGTAAGGACTGTAAATTGGTGGAATAGCCTACTCAGGAGCTGGTCGCAGCTTCAAAAAAGGTTTAGATTCCTTTTTAGAGCAAAATAGCATTGATGGTTATGGAACTGTATAGACTGTCATGACATTTCCCATCCCCTTGTTGAACTTGATGGACAGATGTTCTACTAACTATGTAACTATGTTATCCTCTACCGCCTTTTGTAAAATAACAAGTAACTCAGTGTTGTACTTTGACTGAGGCTTTAAGGTCAGCTTCTTGTAAGGCAATCCGTTGTGTAGCTGTCGTAGGGCTTCCTTCTCATACATCCGAGTGGGCCATAAGACGATGTAGCCTCCTTTGTCCGTAGGTTTACAATGACGTCAGACCCCTGAGATGACTCCTTTATTGCCTTTCTCTGGTACAATTGTCATTACGGACTGAAGATGGAATTTTCTCAATCTCATCACAAATCGCTCTAGAAAAGCTTTACTGAAAAGCTAACGTCACTAACTTATTTTAACACCCCCCCCTGCTTCATGCAGCTATGTCACTCAGGACTCCAGGAAAGCTGGGTGATGTCACTTTGATTGTTGTAAGACTATAACTCCCATCATATTCTGTCTAGGTATATAGTGACACATCCCCTGTTTCGTGCAGATGTGTCACTCAGGATTCCAGGAAAGCTGGGTGAGAGTTTTAGTCTTGGCCATATCGCTCATATGTTTTTGCCTTTGTCCTTTCAGGTTTTAGCGAATCCAACATGGCCGGCTCGTCTGGACAGAGCGGTCGCCAGCGGTTCTGGAGAAAGCGTAAAGGCCGGGAACCACTGAATGATCTGATCTCCCAGATGCTGATGGCGCAGCGGGCGTCCGAGGAACGCTTCCTCCAGATGGAAGAGCGGCGGATGGAGCAGGAGCAGGAGGCCGAGGAGCGGAGGCTGCGTCTGGAGGAGCGGAGGCTGCAGCTGGACCGCCAGCATGAGCTGCGCATGTTCACCATTTTTGCTCAGATGCTGGGCATGATACGCCAGGGGGAGGGGGAGAGGCCGTGCCCCCGCCAGATGCCACCTTTACACAAGATGGGGACATTGTTGGCAAAGGAGTGGTAACGAGCAAGGTTCCGGAGTCCAACTTGGGAGACGTCTACAGCTGTAACCCGTACTGCAGCCCCTACCTCTCCACCCGGGGGAACATTCTGAGCGGGTTCCGGGGCTCCTCCGAGGAGGGCTACAGAGCTTACCATGAGGACAAGTACGATGAGGATAAGAATCCCAATGTGAGTCAGTGGCGGTACAGGGGGGCGCCATAATTATGACATATAGGTGTCATTTTCTATAATAAAATACTGTAAGCTATGACAGCTGAGGAGTTGTTCAGGAGCGTACACAAGGCAGCAGTAACGGGTATGCCTGAATGATGGTGACCATCAAGAGAATTGTGGTCTGTTGGATACTGGGCCCTGCCAATACTGAAATTCATATTGTTTACCGGTGGGCCCTGGGAGTGAGCTGTGAGTATGTTTCTTGGTAGTCACTGCCCTCAGGACTGCCCCTCCTTCTCTGCACCATGCGCCAGTGTAACGTAGTGTGTGCCGGCACCAGGAGCAGAGAATGAACAAGGAGTCCTAAGAGCACCAAGGACTGAGAAGGATATTCACCACTCACTCCCTGGGCCCCAAACTGTGTGGGGGCATTATACTGCGTGTGGGGGTTTGGGGCATTATACTGTGTGGGGCCTGTAGGAATTGTACCATGTGTTGGGTATTATATTATGTGGAGGTTGTAAAGGAGGCATTATACCATGTGGCAGAACTGAGGGGGTAATGGGGACATTATACCTTGTGAAGGGCATTATATTGTGTAGGGGCCACTGAGGGGCATTATACTGTGTGTGAGAGGGTTTCAGCATTATACTGTGTAGAGCCTGAGGTTGTGGACAATATGGAAGGGGTGTTAGGAAGCATTATACTGTGTGGGGGCCACAAGGAGGAATTATATTGTTTATGGGGTCACTAAAGGGGTAAAGGGGATATTATAGTTTTTGAAGGGCAGTATACTGTTTAGGGGCCACTGAGGGGGCTTATACTGTATGGGGGCACTTATGGAACAATATACTGTGTGTGGGTACTAAGAAATGCATATACTATATGGGGGCAATAAAAGGACATTATATTGTGTGGGGCTCTAAGAGGGCATTATACTGTGTGTGCAGAGCTCCCTCGTCCCACCCCCGGTGATCCACCCCCTCTGGAACATACTGCGTACGCCCCTGGATTTGTTACAGTGTATCAGTGTACTTCTCAGTCTATCGTTCGGAATAGGAGAAGTCCAATATCTTGTTGCTGTATTTAATAACTCGATGTCACAAGCCCGTCTGCTGTATGAGCAGGACTAAGTCAGAAATTTTTCAGACAATGGTTGTTACTATTCACTTTACAGCAATGGTTTTCCTGTCATCATGGCGATTGGTCAATAGGTTTGGGCGTAAGGGTTTTGCTTGCTGACATAGAACCTCTGTCTTCTGTTTTTTAGGGAATCATCAACTTTGGCACAAGTGAGAATAAGCTTTGCTTTGATCTGATGTCGAAACGGGTAAGTGGTAATGGAAGATGCAATAAGGGGAGTGGCTAAATAGTCGCCATGGTTTGGCCCGAAACATCACTTTACGCCTGTTATGTGTACCATAGAAATGCGATATGTGTAGCACAGGCTAGACTCGCTGCTTTTGTGTACAAAAAAAAATCTGATCAGGCCCAGTGCTTGAGGCTGCACTACTGAGAGATTCTGATGACAACATGTCAGCCCTATCATGGAGACCCCTGTCAACATCTAGATCGATGTCCGCAGGTATACACATGTGACCACTCTTCAAGTCAGGTTAGCTATAGCTATTGGGCCTATCTTTGTTGCCCTTAGCAACCAAGTGCAACTCAGTGCGCTTGTAAAATGAAAGCTGTGCTGTGATTGGTTGCTGTGGGCAACCATTATCTGCGTAATTGGCGCCAATTTATTAGAAATGTCTGTTGCCCATAGCAACCAATTGGAGCTCAGCTTTAATTTTTGAAACTGCCTTGGCAAAATGAAAGATGCGCTGTGATTGGTTCCTATGGGAAATTGACTTTTCAGAGAAATATTACCCATTAAAGTAGTGATTGGAACTACACGGGGCCTATTTAAGGCTGTGTTCAGACAGAGTTTTTATGGCAGCGGATTTTGACGCGGAATCCGCCTCAAAATCCGCCTGAAAAAACTCCTCCCTTTCATTTCAATGGGAGTCAGTAGCGTTTTTTTTTCCTCTAGTGGCTTTTTTCCGCTAGCGGGAAAAAAAAAGCAACATGACCTATCTTGCCGCGGATTCCGCCCGTGGTGTCCGCGGCTCAAGACGTGCTTCTGATTAGGCCCATTCATCCGGGCTTAATCAGGAGCGGTTAGCCGTGACGGAATGCTGATGCACGGCAGACCGCGACGAAAACTCCGGGGGCTGAAAATTTTCAGGCCTCGGACTCCGTAGCTGAATCAGCCACAGCATCCACTGCAAAATCAAGCAGGTCGCTTAATTTTTCAGTGTCCTGCTGCAATTTCTGTTTCCCATCACAATGGAAGTCCAAATCTGTTGCTTATTCTTTGCTGGAATACGCCCCCAAATCCACGGCAATTTCCCTCGTCTGAACAGCCCCTTAATATTGGGCAATGAATCCGCCCCTTACAATAACCACACAAGACCTGATGGAAATTACAAGGGACATCAACTAAATCTCTCACTATTGCAGCCTCAGGCTTTGGGCCTGTAAATTAAAGTGATCATATCTCAGCATAGCAGACAGTCATAGCAGTAACTATTTTCAGCATTCTGTATTTTTATAAATGTCCCAACCCCATTAATGGATAGCTTTTCCCTTGTGGTTACGTTCCCGCAGCTGACGCAGAGTGACATGAATGTGATCGAGCCACCGCTGTTGCAGTACCCGGACTGGAAGGGGCATACCTTGTGAGTATTGTAAGGGTTAAACATTCTCCTTCACTGACAGCAAGTGGAGATCTTGTATATCGTGGAACGTTTTAACAAATAGTGAATATCTAAGATGTTGAGAAGGAAAAATTTGCGTATATTACCCCTTTCATGGATTGTAAGACGTCTTTCCTGTTTCTCTCAGTTTACGGGAGGAGGTGGCACGTTTCTTGACCTATTACTGTAAAGCTCCGGCACCTTTAAATCCCGAAAATGTAAGTAGTGCCTATATTATCGGGGGTGACCTGGAGATCTTAGCTTGTGCCTGCCTGCTGACATCTTGTCTCCTATAGGTGGTTATCTTGAATGGATGTGGCTCCCTGTTTTCCTCCCTGGCCGCTGTTCTGTGCGATCCGGGAGGTAAGTGTACAGGGTTAAAGGGTGTCTCCACCTATGTATGATATCTTACCTTATCCTTGTACTAAACACTGGTCGTGATACCCCCCCACCCCATTATGTTTAGCATGGGTTTTACCTATACCTCAAATATAGAAAAACTTATTGTGCTGTCTGGAAACCATCAGCAAGCAGGCTAGCTGCTATGGAGAAATGGACTGTATGGTCAATAAGCTGGTATATTAACGTGCACTACTCCAGGTTCAGGACTTTACATCTCTCTGCACTAAGCAGGGACAGACGTTACAGTCAGAATACCAAAAAGGATACCATAAGATCTGTCAACAACACTTTGTCAGCTTGCTGATGGTTTCCGGATAAAGCAGATTTTCTTTTATGCTGCACAGAATAAAAATCAAGTCTGTCCCTGTATTCATGTCCTTACTATTTTCAGATGCGGTTCTTATCGCCACCCCCTTCTATGGAGGAATCACACAGAGTATCTTCCTGTACAGTGGCATTAAACTGGTCTATGTGCACCTAGAGAGCAAGGTGAGGAGGGTGTGGGGTCTGGAGACTTGGCAACCTGCAAGACACAGGCAGTGATGAATGCCTACACCCTAGGCTCAAGGTGGCTGCCAGTGTTTGATGCATAGGACTAAAGCTACGTCACATAATTGTTGGGTCTCCTTATTTTTCAGATCACGTCTCCAGGAACCCGTCCGTTTCAGCTGACCGTGGCGAAACTGGAATCAACCCTACAGACAGCCAAGGAGGAGGTGAGGCTTCCACAAGGGTTAATATGCAGCCAGCAGCAAAATGATTGGATTGTATATACTGAGTGGTTTCCATCCTTTCACAGCAAGCAGAGATCTTTGCAAAATGAGGAATTGACACACAAACTGGGAATTAAAAAGTTGCAGTACTTTTTCTTATTTGTGATTAAGAAGAGAGTGAAGAGAGTCTCTCTGGAGGTCCGGTCCTGTCCTGTGTTACACAGACAACCCATTGACTTCACAGTATAGTGTGTAATGCCTCATGTTTCCTATGGTGGCGCTGCAGACAAAATAGACAATTAATCTTAGGTTTCCCCACAGATTACAGTTGATTCTTACAGGGGAAGATTTTGTAATCTGTTTATTGTCAAGGGGCCTGTAAAATGATTTTCTGCATGTAACGTTTTGCAGCACACACAGACTCTGCTATTCCTACTGTACTCACACTGTGCTTATTGCTTTTTCTAGGGCACGAGTGTCAAGGCCATGATCCTAATAAATCCGCACAACCCCCTGGGTGACATATACTCTGCTGCTGAAATGATGGAGTTCTTAGAGTTTGCTAAAAGGTAAAAGGAAGTCTTGTCTGCACCACTGTGTACAAACATGTTACTTACCTTGTACTGATCAGAGTTACATCCTGTATTATACTCCAGAGCTTCACTCACTATTCTGCTGGTACAGTCACTGTGTACATACATTACATTACTTATCCTGTACTGATCCTGAGTTACATCCTGTATTATACTCCAGAGCTGCACTCACTATTCTGCTGGTGCAGTCACTGTGTACATACATTACATACTTATCCTGTACTGATCCTGAGTTACATCCTGTATTATACTCCAGAGCTGCACTCACTATTCTGCTGGTACAGTCACTGTGTACATACATTACATTACTTATCCTGTACTGATCCTGAGTTACATCCTGTATTATACTCCAGAGCTGCACTCACTATTCTGCTGGTACAGTCACTGTGTACATACATTGCATTACTTATCCTGTACTGATCCTGAGTTACATCCTGTATTATACTTCAGAGCTGCACTCACTATTCTGCTGGTACAGTCACTGTGTACATACATTGCATTACTTGTACCGATCCTCACATAGACTATGCATCATCATGCAGTTTCCTTTTCCTTTTCTTTTTGTAGGAATTCTTTGCACGTCATAGTCGATGAGATATATATGCTGTCTGTATTTGATGAGTCTGCAACATTCCACAGTGTACTGAGCCTAGACAAGTAAGAATATATTCTCATTGTATATTGTGTGTGTGTAATTAACCGGGTTGTATGGAAATCACACGTTTTGCAAAACCTTTAAAAATACAAAAAAACTGATACATGGTATTAAAATTCTTCTGTCCTAACATGTTCCTTACAGCCATGTTCTTCTTTGAATTCACTCTCTTTTTCTATATGTCATTAGGCTTCCTGATCCTCAGAGGACTCATGTTATGTGGGGAGTTAGCAAGGTGAGTAAGGATGATTTATATATGTAATACTCCCATCCCTGTCAACCCACAGAAGCCATAAAAGCCAAAATTTCTAGGCTAAGCAGCTAAAATGGAGCAGATATCTTTTTTTTTTTCTTTTGCAAATATCAAGTGAAAGAGGCGGGCAGAACAGGAAGTCTATATGTTGCAACTTCAACCAATAGCTGCAGAGCAGGAAGTGATGTCAGAGAAGGGGGGCGCCATTTTCACATTTTTTTTTTGTACAGCACAGACCAGTTTGGTTGATACTAGACTTATCTCCAAGTCTGAAATAAATTAGTTGCATGTTATGACCTGACACTAGAGGGCGACTACTGGGCTTAGGTTTATTTGGTTTTTTTTGTTCAGGTCATTTTCTTTTTATCACTTTCATGTATTTTCCACCCTGCAGGACTTTGCTGTTTCGGGAATTCGGTTTGGAACGCTCTACTCCCAGAATCAGGATGTCTGCAACGGCGTGGCCTCTCTCTGCTACTTCCATGGGGTGTGTGGTCCCATACAATACAAGATGGCGCAGCTAATGCGTGACCGAGGTGAGATCATAATAATAATAATAATAGTCCTTTAATAGTCCCACAGTGGGGAAATTCAGTGTGTTACAGCAGCAAAGATAAGATAAGCAGATACAAATACAAATACAACATGTACAGGAATGTTCCAAGGTGAGAGGCATTACATTAATAGCAGACAGACAGATAGGACGTAGCAGAGGGGGGGGGGGCGGAATTTAACAGGCAGAGAGATATTTCAGTTCTCTGTATGTAATGATCTCCGCTTAGGTCGGTGTTGGTTGTACAGCCTAACCGCGGTGGGGAGGAAAGACTTCCGATAGCGCTCCTTCTCACACCTAGGGTGGAGCAGTCGGTCACTGACAGTACTGCCCAGCGCTATCACAGTCTCATGCATGGGATGGGACTTCTTCTTCTGCATGGAGCTCACCACGGACAGTATCCTTCTGTCACCCACCACCTGCACTGGGTCCAGTGGGCTCCCCAGGACAGAGCTGGCCCTTCTAATCAGCTTGTCAAGTTTCTTTCTGTCCCTGGTTGATATACTGCTCCCCCAGCAGGCCACTCCAAAGAAGATGGCTGATGCCACTACTGAGTTGAAAAAAGTCCTAAGAAGTGCCCCCCGGATTCCAAAGGCTCTCAGCTTCCTAAGCAGGTAGAGCCTGCTGTGGCCCTTCCTGTACAGGGCCTCCATATGATCTGCCCAGTCCAGCTTATTATTAAGGAGCAGACCCAGGTACTTATAGGTGTTCACAATCTCGATGCCCGTCCCCAGGATGTCCACTGGTTTTGGAGGGCATCTGCCTTTACGGAAGTCCACCACCATCTCCTTGGTCTTCCCCGCGTTAATCTTCAGGTGGTTCTGGTGGCACCAGTCCACAAAATCCCGGTTCAGTTCTCTGTACTCCCTGTCATCATCATCTGTGATGAGGCCCACTATTGCAGAGTCGTCAGAATACTTCTGTAGGTAGCAGCTGGATGAGTTGCACCTAAAATCTGCAGTGTACAGTGTGAAGAGGAAAGGGGCGAGAACCGTACCCTGAGGTGCCCCCGTATTACAGATCACGGTACCTGACACACAGTCTTGGGCTCTCACGTATTGAGGTTGATTTGTGAGGTAGTCTAGGATCCAGTTGGAGAGGTGGTGGTCCACTCCAGCAAGGCCCAGCTTGTCTCTCAGTAACCTGGGCTGTATGGTGTTAAAAGCACTGGAGAAATCAAAGAACATTATTCTCACCGTGTTCCCTGGTTTTTCCAGGTGAGACAGAGCCCTGTGCAGAAGGTGGATGATGGCATCATCTACCCCAATGCCCGGTCAATAAGCAAACTGGAGAGGGTCCATAGCGGGGCTCACTAGAGGGCGAAGATGTGTGAGAACCAATCTCTCTAAGATCTTCATCAAGTGGGATGTCAGTGCTACAGGTCTGTAATCGTTGAGGTCCATAGGGTGAGGTTTCTTTGGAACTGGTACCACACAAGAAGATTTCCATAATTCAGGGACTATTTCCTGCCTCAGGCTCATATTATACATATATGTAATTATACCACACAGCTGGTCCCCACAAGTCTTAATTAGCCTTGCACTGATGTCATCTGGCCCTGCGGCTTTCCTCGCCTTGATCTTTTTCATCTCCTTCCTCACCTGGGCCCGTGTGAAGGTCAGACTGTGGTCAGATAAAGACAGATTTCTGGATTTACTGGTCTGTTGGGAAGTAGCCACATGGGGTGAATGGGGTGAAGTCATTGTGGTGAGGGGAGCTGAAGGACATTCTGGGGTGGGAGGAGCTGGTGTGTGATCAAATCTGTTGAAGAATAGGTTGGTCCCTCCCATGGGGCACATGGGAGGGACAGGGTGGCTCTTTTTGCTCTGAAGGACGTGTTCCTTTAATGCGCCCATTCATTGCAGGACCCCCAGTAAGATGTACCCACCGTGTCTGCCACATGCTGTCTGAAGTGGACCTCCCCTTTAGGCCCCATGCACACAGGGAAATCCAGGCCAGAAAATCCGGTTCATACATGAGCTTGATTTCTGGCCCAGATGCTACTGTTCGTACCATATACAATGAAGCCGCAGGCAGTACTGACAGTATCATAGATCACTCTGATATGGAGTCCTGACGGGTTCCGGACCAAGACATCTGACTAGTGTGCAGCCCAGATTCTCCCATGTGCATAGTTCCTTATGGTGCCCATAAGCAAACCCTTAGTATATGCTATTCACACTATTGTATTAGTCACTTGTAGTCATTGTGGGTTTTTTTACTCTTTTTCTACCTAGATTGGATTAACCAGGTTTACTTACGGGTGAATCATTCTCGCTTACGGGCGGCTCAGGCCTATGTGACAGACGAGCTCCGCTCCATTGGCGTTCCCTTCCTCAACCGTGGGGCAGGATTCTTCATCTGGATTGACTTTCGCAAGGTGAGAAGCCGAAGGTGGTGACTTTTACTATGTGGAGGTTGGATACATTGTTATTATATTGACTTCCAATGATCAACCATCACAGCTTATCACCTATACACAGTATCTGATCGCTGGGAATCCCGCTGATCACAAGGGGGCCCAGATAGCTGAGTGATGTACTTGGCTATTTCTGTCAGTCCCATAGAGATTGAATGGACAGCAAAATGCATGCAGGACTCCCACTCTTGTGATTGGTGGGGGTCCCAGCGCTCTAAGTAGGAGTGATAGGTGATAAGTTGCGACTGGCAACAACCCCTTATTGTTTGCCCATATGTCTTATTAATAAGCCTAATTCTAGAGTACCTTCATTGGTCCCAGGTATCACATGATAGCTAGGACATGAAAATTGTTCTGCTAAGACTTCTACTTCTCTTAAAGGGAGTGTCAACCCAGCCCTGCAGATAGATTGGTTCTGATCACTGAGGCCCCCATAGTGTTAGGACCCCCGATCCTTCTCACCTGCACCTCTATGGAGCGCTGCTCTTGGCTTTGCTACACACAGTACACACATACAGTAATGTACTTACTGAACCTCTTCCTGTTTCGTGCAGTACCTCAGGGCTCTAACCTTTGAGGAGGAGGTCTCGCTATGGAGGGACTTTCTGGATAATAAGGTTCTTCTGTCGTGTGGGAAAGCCTTCGAGTGTTCGGAGCCCGGCTGGTTCAGAGTCATATTCTCAGACAAGACGCACCGGCTGCAGCTAGGTAAGTGACAGCTACTCACCTGAGTGACAGTCTGCGCTGACTTCTACAGGCCCCATGATCCTGCAGAATGTCCTTCATCACTCATGTTTTGGGCGATGTACTTGAAAATGTTGGGGCTTAACTAATATGTGTGGCTTCAGTTTACATGGGATGGATTTCCCAGTCCATAGTATAGGACAGAGAAACTGCAGACAAGCAGTCCTGATTCCTGACATGCTTCGGAACGGGAAAAGCAGCCGATGTATGGACCGCATTTTCCATCTCAGATTTCCCTGTGTGCATGGGGCCTTATAGTTGCAGTGTTTGCCTGCAGGCACCACTAGAGGGAGGTCAGTGTATAGTGATTTTTACTACTATACTAGCTGTATAAATCCATATGCAATGAGCGCCCCCTAGTGGTGCTTGTATCAATTAAAATGAAGCAGGGGTTTTGGAGCTCTCTTGGTAGTTATGTTATAAATTTAGGGTGGATGTTAAGTTTTAATAAAGGTGTGCTTTATTACTGTAGGGTCCATTGTAAGTTTTCCTATGGGCCCTGTGGTTTCAGTGTGCACCCTTTATTCCCCATATGAATCCATCTAACCATCCACAATCGTTATTTCCTCTTGGCAGGAATGCAGCGGATCCGCAAAGTGCTGGAAAGGAGAGAGAAAGAGCTTCAGATGGAAGAGCAGACCCCAGCAGAGGAGGACGGTAAAGCAGACAGCACGGACGAGGTCATCTATGTGTCCAGCCACCACGAACCTTCAGGCTCCAACCTGGGCGACCTCATCGTTCAACTCCAGAACCAGATGCGTTCCTCCGACTGGCTGCAGCGGAATACGGCTGAGAACTTTGCTCAGCAGAACCCGGAGGTTTTCCAAGTGTATAGTAAATTTGTGGGAAAGCAGTGAGGTGCTGGGGTCGGGGTGGTCGTCTTCTGGGGTCGTGTCTTAGGCCCGGTACTGGTGCATTTTGGAAGGGACTCTATTGGAAGTTAAGGATGCCTCAGCCCTGGGTTGCTACTCCCACATATGGCTGTATAACTATGGCCGCCATATTACGGAATAAGCGTCAGCACTGACACACAAGATGGGTTAGGGTGCTGCACAGGCCTCGGGGTCTCGCCTTAATCACTGGGGACCAAATAACTGGAATTGTAACCAAAAAGAATCTGTAGCACTTAATATACTGAATATCTGACACATTTTGATGGGATATATTTTTATGTGAACCCCGACTTGTGCCAAACAGAATATTCACCTGCATTCGGTCAGTTCTGTTCTTTACAGACATCATCAGTGCAGGATAGGACTATTACAATCATGGGTGGCATTTATGAGGTTTTTCTGCAAAAAATGCTATAAAATTTTTATCCCATGCCTGTATGTCAGTAAGTCACGTGATGGTTCACTGTGAAGAAGATAAGCTGCTTAAAGGGGGCTCCCAGGACCGTGATCGTGGGGGCTCAGCATCTGGGATGGTAGAAGTTCTGCACCATCATGTATATAGTAATATATCGGTGACCTCTGAATCTGGGTCTTTGCTTAGGATCCCAATTGCTCGGAAGTCTGCCAGGCTTTCTTTTAAGGATTTTGGGTGACTCTTGAGGTCTTGACCTAACAACCTTCAGAATTGGCGGTGACCTAGATGCGATTAGATGGAATGATGGGGGAACCGAACACTAGAGAACATGACCTGCCAGTGTTTGCACGACTAGAGGCTAAAGGGAGGGTCCAGTTTAGGATCTTGGCCAGAGTAGAGATCGGCTACAAAGAGCATCTCTAGATCTGGAGGACCCGACCAGTCCTGCATCACAAAAATAACACATTGATGTGAATAAGAACTGTATAATGTTTGCCCTGTGGTGGCGTTGCAGGGAAATTAAAGGGGCTCACTCACTGCCTGCAGGGTTTTTAACTCTCTACCTAGGGGTTCTGGGCTGGTTCTGACTCTGGGTCACATGCTCAGAACCAGCGCTTCCCCCTGAGCTGGTCCACCACCTCCCTGTACTACAGCCTGCCAGCCCCCATAGTACAGGTAACTAACTGTGAACATGGGAGAGGTGAGAGGAGTCAGAGTGACTTGATGATCGGGTGCTGGTTCTGATCATGTAACGCTGGTTGGGAACCACCACAGGAGGGAGCAAGCCTACAAAAACTCCCTGGATAACTCCCTGCATCACCACCAAAAGCCAAACTAAACATTTTCCTTGGAAAACCTCACCTCTTAGGAAGGACAAATCTGTATAGTAGTTGGGTGGGTTTGACCCCACCTATCATACATTGGAGCCCGCCTAAATATAAACCATCCGCACATACTCCCCCTAAACCCCTAAAGATCTTGTCCCACCATTAAATATCACATTCATTCTATATATCATGAAAAATGAATGTTTGCTGAGGTTTCTGACAATTACATAGTACGGCGCCACCTGGTGTTTAGAGTGCATAGCAATGTGCACGTCCACCTAATGAACCAAGTGCTGGTGGTCACATATGCTCTGTCACTCTCTCCACAGCCAGGTCTTTCTATAGCAATGCTCTGTTCACTGCAGGGCAGCCAATAGGAATAGCTTTTTGCCCTGCTTGTTAGGAAAGGAGAAAAGTCTCTACAGTACATGGCAGGATACCTGAAAAGGCTCCTTCTGCCGGGGACGTAAGAAGGGGCTATATCATCAGGAGGAGACTGATTCTGTGCAGAGGGGTCACACAGAAGCCAAAAATATTGAAAAATTTAATTAATTTTTTTTTTTTTTTTTTGCTAAACTCCGCAAATTACTTTAAAACACAGTTTTTCAGGACCTTTGGTATTAAAATGATTCCTCTTAAGGTGGATTTCTACAACAGGTAAACTCCTTGGATTTGTCAGTGTAACTACATAAGATAATCTGCAGTATTTTATTATTATGGTCAGATAAGATCTGAGATCGCAGGAATCTCCATCTGTGACCTTCATACAATACAATTCTGTAACTTTTGCTGAAACTTTATTACAATGAACAGATGTTTTATATCTTCCCTATAGTATACAGTAATGTTTATATGTGTATCACTACGGCTCAGATACAATCTTCCCATACGCCTTTAACCCTTCATTATGATTTTTCTTCTGTGGCACTACTTAGTTCTTTTCGGCTTAATAATTTACTGTAAAATATCCTTGTTCTGGTGCTTTGTCGAATTGTTCTGTCTGTTTTTAAGGCCGTCTGCGGAAGGCCCTGATCTTTCAAGGGGTTTTATGTAAATAAAGCTTGATCATTGTGTAACTTGTAATGGACCCAGTGATGTCACAATACAAGGGTAATGCACACAGTGATCTCACATTACAGGGATAACACACACAGTGATGCACCAAAGTAATGCACACAAAAATAACATGTACTGTACAATGTGATGTCACAGAACAATAAAACAGATACAATGCTATTGCATATAAATACATCGTTATAAAGGGTTAATACAAAAAGTAATACAGCAGAAGAGAGACATTTATCAACAGGGGTAACCATGGGGCTCCATAGTACAACATAAACTGGTGTCACATTTAATTTTCCATGCCATCAGGCATGGTCCATGCCACATCTTCCCTCTGTGTCAGGCTCCTTAGATGTTGGGCCCCATAACCTCCGCTATAGCCATGATAACATGTAATAAATAATTCTGACATTAAACTACACTGATCAGACAAACCCAAATAGCTGATATTTTTGGCTGCAATAAATATATTTCACATATTATTTATTCATAATTGTCAAGTTATACCATACAGTTCTAAGCACCACTTAAAGGGACGGTCCTGTTTAGACATCTCCTATACTGACTACAGGTCCCCACACAAGGCAGATTATAATGGGTTTGGGGGGCTCTACAGAGAATTGTAAGTGACTCCTTACTAGCATTCCCTCTGTTACCCTACTGGGGCATTTTACAGGTATCTGACACACACAACCCCATTATTTCTCTACCTCCAGAATGAATGAATGTCCTATTATATCGGCAGCGCTGTCCGCCCCGTCATATATTACACATTCACTGATTACATATGTGATTGGTATACCGATCACCAGTACAGTCCATGCTCCGAAACCCAACCAGTATGAGAAACCTAGGCAGGCCCAGCTCCTCTGCATCTCCTCCAAGTGTTGCCAAGTAAAGATAGTCCAGGCCACCAAGAAGAAAAATCCTAAAACAAGGAAGAAAACAGATATGGAAATATATCCCTAAAAACGTCATCAATCAATGAGGACACTGGGAGTCGCTGCTTCTTGACTTTGCCGTATCAGACGGGAAACAATATCCGAGCAGAAATGTATCAATCAGTGTATCAAAACAACTTGCAGTACCACCCCAGACCACCAGGTGGTGCAAAAACCATTGGTTAAAATACAACTTCTAATTACCCAAGGTAATTTGTACACTATATCGGACAACAATCATATATACTACTAAAAGGTTTTAGCTTTGAGGTACAAAATCAAGAGAGGATTCAAGAAAGCTTTTAGTTTCCTACCTGTGGGAGAAAGTATGGTCAAGAAAAGGTTTCCAGGACTTGGCACCTGGAGAGTATCCTGGGAATGTTCTGGGGCTTTCCAGCAAAACAAAAACAACAGGCAGATACAAAGACTGGCAGCAGCCATGAGCAGGGAGATTCCGAAGAAGAACAACTCAGCTTCTCTGGCTGTTAGATAAAGAAAATGAAACAACATAAATCTAGCAAATAGCATATATATATATATACAGTCATATGAAAAAGTTTGGGCACCCCTATTAATCTTAATCATTTTTAGTTCTAAATATTTGGGTGTTTGCAACAGCCATTTCAATTTGATATATCTAATAACTGATGGACACAGTAATATTTCAGGATTGAAATGAGGTTTATTGTACTAACAGAAAATGTGCAATATGCATTAAACCAAAATTTGACCGGTGCAAAAGTATGGGCACCTCAACAGAAAAGTGACATTAATATTTAGTAGATCCTCCTTTTGCAAAAATAACAGCCTCTAGTCGCTTCCTGTAGCTTTTAATCAGTTCCTGGATCCTGGATGAAGGTATTTTTGACCATTCCTCTTTACAAAACAATTCCAGTTCAGTTAAGTTTGATGGTCGCCGAGCATGGACAGCCCGCTTCAAATTATCCCACAGATGTTCAATGATATTCAGGTCTGGGGACTGGGATGGCCATTCCAGAACATTGTAATTGTTCCTCTGCATGAATGCCTGAGTAGATTTGGAGCTGTGTTTTGGATCATTGTCTTGCTGAAATATCCATCCCCGGCGTAACTTCAAATTCGTCACTGATTCTTGTACATTATTCTCAAGAATCTGCTGATACTGAGTTGAATCCATGCAACTCTCAACTTTAACAAGATTCCCGGTGCCGGCATTGGCCACACAGCCCCAAAGCATGATGGAACCTCCACCAAATTTTACAGTGGGTAGCAAGTGTTTTTCTTGGAATGCTGTGTTTTTTTGACGCCATGCATAACGCCTTTTTGTATGACCAAACAACTCAATCTTTGTTTCATCAGTCCACAGGACCTTCTTCCAAAATGAAGCTGGCTTGTCCAAATGTGCTTTTGCATACCTCAGGCGACTCTGTTTGTGGCGTGCTTTCAGAAACGGCTTCTTTCGCATCACTCTCCCATACAGCTTCTCCTTGTGCAAAGTGTGCTGTATTGTTGACCGATGCACAGTGACACCATCTGCAGCAAGATGATGCTGCAGCTCTTTGGAGGTGGTCTGTGGATTGTCCTTGACTGTTCTCACCATTTTTCTTCTCTGCCTTTCTGATATTTTTCTTGGCCTGCCACTTCTGGGCTTAACAAGAACTGTCCCTGTGGTCTTCCATTTCCTTACTATGTTCCTCACAGTGGAAGCTGACAGGTTAAATCTCTGAGACAACTTTTTGTATCCTTCCCCTGAACAACTATGTTGAACAATCTTTGTTTTCAGATCATTTGAGAGTTGTTTTGAGGAGCCCATGATGCCACTCTTCAGAGAAGATTCAAATAGGAGAACAACTTGCAATTGGCCACCTTAAATACCTTTTCTCATGATTGGATACACCTGGCTATGAAGTTCAAAGCTCAGTGAGGTTACAAAACCAATTTTGTGCTTCAGTAAGTCAGTAAAAAGTAGTTATGAGTATTCAAATCAATAAAATGATAAGGGTACCCAAATTTTTGCACCGGTCAAATTCTGGTTTAATGCATATTGCACATTTTCTGTTAGTACAATAAACCTCATTTCAATCCTGAAATATTACTGTGTCCATCAGTTATTAGATATATCAAATTGAAATGGCTGTTGCAAACACCCAAATATTTAGAACTAAAAATGATTAAGATTAATAGGGGTGCCCAAACTTTTTCATATGACTGTATATATATATATATATATATATATATATATATATAATGCTGGCCAAAAATATTGGCACCCCTGCAATTCTGTCAGATAATAATCAATTTCTTCCAGAAAATGATTGCAATCACAAATGCTTTGGTAATAATATCTTCATTTATTTTGCTTGCAATGAAAAAACACAAAAGAGAATGAAAAAAAAAAGTCAAATCATTGATCATTTTACACAAAACTCCAAAAATGGGCCGGACAAAAGTATTGGCACCCTCAGCCTAATACTTGGTAGCACAACCTTTAGACAAAATAAGTGCGAACAACCTCTTCCGGTAACCATCAATGAGTTTCTTACAATGCGCTGCTGGAATTTTAGACCATTCTTCTTTGGCAAATTTCTCCAGGTCCCTGAGATGTGAAGGGCGCCTTCTCCAAACTGCCATTTTGAGATCTCTCCACAGGTGTTCTATGGGATTCAGGTCTGGACTCATTGCTGGCCACTTTACAAGTCTCCAGTGCTTTCTCTCAAACCATTTTCTAGTGCTTTTTGAAGTGTGTTTTGGGTCATTGTCCTGCTGGAAGACCCATGACCTCTGAGGGAGACCCAGCTTTCTCACACTGGGCCCTACATTATGCTGCAAAATTTGTTGGTAGTCTTCAGACTTCATAATGCCATGCACACGGTCAAGCAGTCCAGTGCCAGAGGCAGCAAAGCAACCCCAAAACATCAGGGAACCTCCGCCATGTTTGACTGTAGGGACCGTGTTCTTTTCTTTGAAGGCCTCTTTTTTTTTCCTGTAAACTCTATGTTGATGCCTTTTCCCAAAAAGCTCTACTTTTGTCTCATCTGACCAGAGAACATTCTTCCAAAAAGTTTTTGGCTTTCTCAGGTAAGTTTTGGCAAACTCTAGCCGGGCTTTTTTATGTCTCTGGGTCAGAAGTGGGGTCTTCCTGGGTATCCTACCATAGAGTCCCTTTTCATTCAGACGCCGACGGATAGTACGGGTTGACACTGTTGTACCCTCGGACTGCAGGGCAGCTAGAACTTGTTTGGATGTTAGTCGAGGTTCTTTAGCCACCATCCGCACAATCTTTCGTTGAAATCTCTAGTCAATTTTTCTTTTCCGTCCACATCTAGGGAGGTTAGCCACAGTGCCATGGGCTTTAAACTTCTTGATGACACTGCGCACGGTAGACACAGGAACATTCAGGTCTTTGGAGATGGACTTGTAGCCTTGAGATTGCTCATGCTTCCTCACAATTTTGCTTCTCAAGTCCTCAGACAGTTCTTTGGTCTTCTTTCTTTTCTCCATGCTCAATGTGGTACACACAAGGACACAGGACAGAGGTTGAGTCAACTTTAATCCATTTCAACTGGCTGCAAGTGTGATTTAGTTATTGCCACCACCTGTTATGTGCCACAGGTAAGTAACAGGTGCTGTTAATTACACAAATTAGAGAAGCATCACATGATTTTTCAAAGGGTGCCAATACTTTTGTCCACCACCTTTTTTGTTTGGTGTGGAATTATATCAAATTTGGCTTTTTGACAATTCTTTTTGTGGTTTTCCATTGACGACAAATTAAATGAAGATATTATTACCAAAGCATTTGTGATTGCAATCATTTTCTGGAAGAAATTGAGTATTATCTGACAGAATTGCAGGGGTGCCAATACTTTTGGCCAGCACTGTATATAACTACTATAATACTGTCCCCTATGTACAAGACTACAACTACTATAATACTGCCTCCTATGTACAAGACTATAACTACTATAATACTGCTCCTATGTACAAGACTATAACTACTATAATACTGCCCCCTATGTACAAGACTACAACTACTATAATACTGCCCCCTATGTACAAGACTACAACTACTATAATACTGCCCCCATTGTACAAGACTACAACTACTATAATACTGCCCCCTATGTACAAGACTACAACTACTATAATACTGCTCCTATGTACAAGAATATAACTACTATCATACTACCTCCTATGTACAAGAATATAACTACTATAATACTGCTCCTATGTACAAGAATATAACTACTATAATACTGCTCCTATGTACAAGAATATAACTACTATAATACTGCCCCTATGTACAAGAATATAACTACTATAATACTGCTCCTATGTACAAGAATATAACTACTATAATACTACCTCATGTACAAGAATATAACTACTATAATACTGCTCCTATGTACAAGAATATAACTACTATAATACTGCCTCCTATGTACAAGAATATAACTACTATAATACTGCCTCCTATGTACAAGAATATAACCACTATAATACTACCTCCTATGTACAAGAATATAACTATTATAATACTGCTCCTATGTACAAGAATATAACTACTATAATGCTGCTTCTATGTACAAGACTACAACTACTATAATACTGTATCCTATGTACAAGAATATAACTACTATAATACTGCCCCCTATGTACAAGAATATAACTACTATAATACTGTATCCTATGTACAAGAATATAACTACTATAATACTGCCCCCATGAAGTCATATCGGTACCTCTGCTGGTGGAGTTACTTTTATTGACACCTCCATGAATTGATGGTTCCTGGCTTTCCCATACTCCTCTGTTATTGTACCAGTGTGGTGTGGCAGCAGATATCATTAGGGATAATGTACCCATTATACCCAGCACCCCTTGTAGAGTATGACATGGGGACAGCATACAGCACTTATGTTCCCCCATGCTTCCTCCTGGCTCCGCAGTGCTGCTCTGTGTCTGTCCAGTTAATGTTCTGTCGGTGCACTCAGGGAGGTGACATGGAAGTTGCTCCAGGAATCCAGTAAATGGAGCAGAGAAAAGTCCCTTCAGTTTTTGGTTTGGAAGTTATAGGCTTTTGTTGGGTTAATATGTTTTAGGTAACTTGGCAAGTAAATTGAAAAGTGAAAGTCAGGCGGGCGTCATCCAAGATTTGCTGTTTGATGCAAATTCTCCGATGATGCTTTAAGACTCTACAGCAGAAATGTCCTTTTTTGGTTTCCACCTCAAGTGCAAGAAACCACAGCAGGAAATATAATGTGAATTACAAACTTCAAGAAGAGACGCCTTTACATGAAGGTAGAAAATATGACCTTAAAGTAATTACCTTTAAGTGTACCTCCATTTATAAAATAACTTCTCATACATGAATAGTACAGGTGAATATAAGAAACTTTGTAATCGATCTTATCAGAGAAAAATCCTTCTTTCTCCATTTATCAGGCTGTCTCCTCCTCCGTCCCTTTAAGTGTACCCCTACCTATTAAACCGCTTTCCATAAATGAATAGTACAGGTGAATATAAGAAACTTTGTAATATATTTTATTAAATAAATCTGTTTCCTTCTCCACTTATCAGGCTGCTCTCCTCCTCCTTAGCCTGCTTATCTCTATAGCCCCATACAGAAGTCTGTGGAAGGTGTTAACTGATTAATTGCCTCATTCTTTGCATTGGTAGAGTCTTGAAGATACAGCAGGGTCAGCTCACTCACTGTGTAGCAGCTGCAGCTATTTGTGTGTCTTTTCCAGCAGCCTCCCCCTCTTTCTCTCTCCATAGATTTCTCTGTAAAATGTAACTCAGCCTGATAAGTGGAGAAGGAAACTGATTTCTTGTATAAGATCTATTACAATGTTTCTTATATTCACCTGTACTATTAATTTATGGAAAGTTGTTTTATAAGTGGAGGTTCACTTTAAATAGGTCCAAGATTCTGCACTGATCTGTATGATAATATATCTTAATAGGGGTCAGAGACTTCTTTATCCTGATACAGAGTTCCAAATGCCCTGCAAACACATGGTATAATACTGGCTCCCTCCAATCACCACTACAGGGAGAGCTAACTGCTGAATCTTACAGTACATGCTGAACTCAACAGCATGCAGTAAGCTCTTAAAGGGGTTTTCTGGGATGTTTTAAATTCATGTCCTATCTTTAGGATAGGTCATCAATTGATGATCCGTGGGGGTTTGACATCCAGGCCCCCAGTAAATCTGCTGGTTGAAATAGCAGCAGCACTCCCTGAGCACCACTTCCTCTTCACAGGCCATGTAACATCACGTTTATCGGTCACATGGCCTGATCGCAGCTCAGTCCCATTCAAGAGAATGGGGTTGAGTTGCGATACCAAGAACAGACACCATACCATGTACGGCGATGTACAGTAAGTACTGAGGAGGCTACAAACAGACAGGTGCTCCGCCAGGGACCCTGCTATCCTAAGGCTAGGTCATCAATGATAAAGCCTGGAAAACCCTTTTAAGCTCATCGTTAATGAGGGCAGCAAGTAAGCAGGGGATCTGGAACTCTGTATCAGAAAAACATCTGCACCTTATGTCAAGCCAAATTCAAAACACCGTAGCAGGTCAGGACTAGTGACTACACCTGATGGCCGACAAGATGCCCCTAGATAACACCGTCCTATTTATCGCCACCATTTTATAGAGCAGGAGAAGCTGAGCGGATTGATATATAGTTTAGCGGCAATAGATTCAGTGATACCCGCTTGCTCTGGGCTCATGAGTCCTGGGGGCGGTCCTACTGAGTGATAGAACCGCCTACTGGACTCTTAAGCCTAGAGGAAGCAGGAATTTACTCCAACCGCCAAGTTGTCCTACAGAGAGGGATTTATATATTGGAAGACAAGGGACGCACGAGGGGGATAAATGAACCCTTTAAACCTCATTACATCAATTAATATCCTTTTTTAATTTCATTTCTCAAACTTTCTCTGATAAAATGTGAAGATTTAATAGAAATGAAAGGTCACTTTATCAATATTTATGTCATAATGTGACCCTAAACGATTAAATAATCCAGAAAGGGTTAACCAAAACTCTAGTTTATACGTTTTTACCCCATGAATTCACAAATCCCATCTTCGTCAAAATGGCGGCCGCCGCATCTGGGGACATATGTGCTTAAACGTTTGGTAATGCGCCTGTACTCTAGCAGCCTGTGTTCTTCATACACATTCCAGGCGGTGACGTCACTTCCGCACAGTGTGGGTGTCTCCGGCCCAGGGATGATCCTGAAACTGTGATCGGTGTTAGGGGCGGCCTGGGGCCGGGAGCTGCTGCTACTGGGGGACGAGGTGAGTAGCTGGGGACCAGGCCTCGTCAGCACGGTGTGTTTAGTGTTCTATCTACTTGTAAAGCCGCATGGAGACCCATGTACTGCTACACTACATGTACTGTATATTCCTTTCCCTGTGTATGGAATATTCTGTGTTATTATCTGTATATTACACACCTTGTCTCAGTCCTGCACTAAATATTGTATAGGGGAGCACTGCACCCTGATGATGTCACCTGACAGGTGTAAGCGCAGCTCATAGCAATTTGTCAACGCCAAAATGGTCACCCAAAGTTGTTTGACACTTTGGGTGTCAATAATAATGTTATTATTGGGGGTTATTGTGTGATTCGACGCTTAATGATGGAAAAATTGGGGGGAATTTAAGGGGGTCCCATGTTAAGGACCCCAGAAGTAACTTATTACAATTTGTCAACGTCAAAATGGCCGATGAAAGTTGTCGTTGACGCTATGGAGATCAATAATATTGTCACTGAGGGAGATTCCGATTGTACACATAGTAATGAAAAAAAATGGGGATATTTATGGGGGTCCCGTCTTAAGAACCCCAGGAATGTCAAATTTAAAGGGATGTTCCAGTTTTAATGAAATGAAGCATAAAGGGGAGGTCTCAAGACCAGTGTCGATGGCTGTCATGATATGTTCAACACCCTGCCCCTCACCGATTACCATTATGATGTGCCAGCTCTGTTTTCTTTAGAGGTGCATACGGACCTAATACTTCTCACAACTGAAGGTCTGTTACAGTGTTACAGTTTAGACAATCCTGTATGAGCTAAACACATCTGCACAAATCCTTCTCCTGTCGTGATAGTTTGTTACAATGTATCAGTGCAGGTAAAATGTATCAGCCAGAAGATTGTCTAGACTGCATACAATTGTAGCAAACCTCAGCTGTGAGAAGTATTCACTTGATTTACAGCATCAGGATCTAAAGATAAGCAAAGGTCATAAATCCTTGACCGAGAGGAGAGGGGCTCCTACGCCCCCGCTGATCAGCTGTGAGATATGGCACTCTTCCCTGTGCAAGTGACGTCACACTCATCGTTCACATGGTATAAAAGCAGCTCAGTCCTATTCAAGTGAATGGGGCTGAGCTGCAGTACGAAGCACCAAACCTATGTAATGCACGGCGGTGTGCTTCACTGAAGAGCCCTATGTCATGTACGGCGCTGTGCTCCAGTGAAGAGCCTGCAGCCCTCACCTAACTACTGCAGCCTCTTCAGCTTATCTGTGGGGGTTCTGGGTGTCAGACTCCCCACTATTACATATTGATGACCTGTCTTAAGATTAAGCCATAATTGTATGTGTCCCGGGAAACCCCTTTAAGAGCTTAGTCCCATAGAAGTGAATGGAGTGGCTATGTTTGGCCAACCAGCTTCTCCATTAATACATGTGCACTATTGACCCCTGTTCTTGTGACTGATGGTGGTCGCATCGATAAGATGGTTATCCCCCCTATAATAACCAAGGTAGTTTATATGAAACTGGAAAATCCCTTTAAATTGAACTTCCCCTTTAAGAAATAGGCAAGAATGTGAAATTTTTTTTTCAGTCTTAGCTCTGGTGAATTGAGATTAGATATAGATTACATGTCCGTCATCTGATTACTGTTGGTTTCCGCCCTGGCAGGAGAGCAGGATCGGGGAGGAGGGTCCATTATGTGCGCCTCGGTCAAGTACAACACACGGGGTCCTGTCCTGATCCCCAGAATGAAGTCTAAGCACCGAGTCTACTACATTGCCCTGTTCTCTGTGGTGCTCCTGGGCCTCATCGCCACCGGCATGTTCCAGTTTTGGCCGCACAGCATCGAACCCTCCGTCGACTGGACCATGGAGAAGCGCAGCGTCCATGACGTGCCGGCCGTGAAGCTGTCGGAGAGCAGCCCGCTGCCCGAGAGGGGAGACCTGAACTGCCGCATGCACACTTGCTTCGATGTGTACCGCTGTGGCTTCAACCCCAAAAACAAGGTCAAGGTTTACATTTACCCCTTGAAGAAATACACAGATGAGTACGGCAGCGCGGTGGGCAGTACCATCTCCCGGGAGTATAATGAGCTGCTGACCGCGGTTTCTGAGAGCGACTTCTACACCGATGATGTCAACAGAGCTTGTCTGTACCTTCCGTCTATCGACATGCTGAATCAGAATAGCCTGCGGATTAAGGAGACTGCACAAGCCCTGGCCAAGCTACCCAGGTAATGGTGTAAAGGTACTCCGTATGTTTATGGGGGTAGGTCTAGGGCAGGGGTCAGCAACCGACAGCACTCCAACTGTTGTGAAACATAACTTATATGTTGATGCCCTATCCCCTATCCTTAGGATTGGTCATCAATATGTGATCGGTGGGGGATCTAACAACTGGAACCCCTGCCGACCAGCTGTTTGAATAGGCAGTGGTGCTCACCAGTGCCGCAGCCTCTTCCTTAGGCTGATGATGTCACGTTTATTGGTCACACAGTACAGTGAGTGGGGCTGAGCTGCAGTACCAAGTATATCCACTATACAATGTACGGCACTGTGCTTGGTATTCATTGACGAGGCCACCGCATTCACCTGAACACTGTGTCCTCTCCAACCAGCTGATCTGTGTTGGACCCCTATCAATCAGATGCTGATGGCCCGGAAAACCCCTTTAAAGGGACCATCTCTCATTCATTCTCCACCTGTATGAAGTGGGTACATCATGAGGACCCCCAATCTTCACATAGGTTATTAGACTGACACTTGTCACCCCACTGACTGAGGGGCCCTAGGGCCTGAGTGGCCTCTTCATGGTTTCCAAGGCGCAGTGCTGTCCTTTTCATAGTGCCTGATACTGCAGCTCTTTTCAATGAATGTGTCATGTAATACCAGGCACAACCACTACATAATGTACGGCGCTGTGTCTGGTAGTGAAAAGGCCACAGAGCTGCTGCCCTTAGGTTTTATGTATTATTTAGCGATATATTGTAGGACCGGTAACGTTTTATCAGATAAGGGCAGCCGCATTTCACATTGACATCTACAGCTGGTCAGTGACAGGAAAGAGTATTATCTGCACAGATCTACAGCCGCCAAGTACGGAGGGAGAGAGTAAAGCCAAAATCAAGTGGCTAAAAACTGACATAGACCCCAATACGTCACAGCTGAGGGTTTGCTGCAGTTATAGCCAGGGGATTAGCCTCTTATTGCTGGGGGTCCCAGTGATGTCAAGAAGTCCCAGTGGTCACTCTCATGCACGACTGCAAAGACAATAGGACTGACAGACATAGCTAAGTACCCCTGGTCTCATGATGGGTGTGGGAGGGAGCACGGTGCCAGCAATCATACATTTACCACCTATCTTGTAGAGGAGTTATGGCACTTCCACAATTGTTTACTGGGCACAGTGCCTCTGTTTGGTAGTGGTTGTTGCTGGTATTACATCTCAGACCCAATGACCTGGTTATAGAATTGCAGTGAGCTGTAGTACCAGGCACAGCCACTGTTAGAAGTATGGCACTGTGCCTGGTAGACAATGGAGGGGACACAATTCTTATCGGCCATTTTCAGCCAGCTGTTCGGTGGGGGTGCGGTGAGTTGGGCCCACATCTCTAAAACCTGGCAGGTGTCACTCATTTTTTCCAGTCATATACCCCTGCAGTGGTCAGGTGTGCGACTCGAAATCATGGAGAGAGGCCGACTAGTGGGGTGACTTGTAGGTATTCAGGAAATCTCCAAATCACTGTGTGTGACTGAGCCCCTCCAGGAGCAGTGACCCCCGATATGTACATTGACCTGTTTTATTCTTTATTAGATGGGACAAAGGCACAAACCACCTGCTATTTAACATGCTGCCCGGAGGCCCCCGGATTATAACACCGCTCTGGATGTTCCCCGTGACAGGTAAGAAACTGATCAGAAAAGTCCTCTAAAGCCTTCTCTTTTCTTCTTAGGCCTGTCCAGTGACCAAATACTGCTGTGCCAAATACCCCTGTAAGATCGGCCAAATACCACCAAGCTGCACATAGGATACTCCCTAGCAGCACCAAATACCACTGGCAGCTGCATTGTCCTCCATCCCAACCCTTCTCCCACTGGCAGCTGCATTGTCCTCCATCCCAACCCTTCTCCCACTGGCAGCTGCATTGTCATACTTCTTACCCCTTCCCCTACTTGCCACAGCATTGTCCCCCTTCCCCTACTGTCAGCTGCACAGGTCCTTTGTCCCACTCCTTCCACTATTGGCAGCTTCATTGTCCCCTGTCCCACTCTTTCTCATACTGACAGCTACATTATCGCCTGTGCCACTCCTTTCCCTACTTGCAGCTGCATTTTCCACCATCCCACCTTTTCCCCCACTGTCAGCTGCATTGTCCCTCTTCCTACCCCTTCGCCCACTGGCAGCTGTCTCGTCCCTGTTCCTCCGCCCACCTTGTGACAGCTATGTAATTGCCCTTTCCCTCCTGGCAGCATCATTGGATCCATCACCCCCTTCTCCCTGTTTCAGCACTATTGTCCCCCTTCCCACCTCTCCTTACTGCCAGCAGTATTGAAAGGGTGTCAGTACTGTACACTGGGGATTCCAGCTGGTCCACCTTTGGGTTTGTTGGATAGTACATGGTGGCCCCCGTGCATTGCTATGTTGCCATCACATCACTAGACATCAGGATGACACCGCTACACCTGTGACCCATGAGTCTGAATAGATGCCATGTCTGCAGTCAGACTGACCTGGGATGGGACTACACGGAGCTGGATCTCCTCTGTCATGTCTTTGATCTCTCTTGCTGTTATCCTGTCCTATAATTGCACTCATTAGGTAGGTATGTGGGTGACATGTAGGTCGCACAGGAGATGCTATCAAGGCTTGTACATAGTAGGTATAGCCGCAGTATCCACACACAGCCACTTCTTGAAAACCTATGACCTCACAGTTTCTCATGGGTGGGGATGGAGGGGATTCTTGTTTACATGCCTGAGATCTGCAGCCCTACGCTGGTCACGTTCATATAGACCATGGTACGGACCACATATGTAGACAGGACTCAATACTGGGACCAATCACTTCTTATCTTCTTTGCAGAGCGGTGCTGGCCGGTGGAGGATTCTCAACATGGACATATCGCCAGGGCTATGACGTCAGTATCCCCGTGTACAGTCCACTCTCTGAAGTGAACTTACCAGAACGTGCTCCTGGGTAAGTAGTAATGCCAGGCAGATGATTTCTTTAGATTTGTGAGGGTGAGCTCCACTCTGTTTGCTTTTCATTTGCTAAAAGGATTTTTTCCGGCTTTGTTATTTGATGACCTGTCCTTAGTATAGGCCATCAATTAAAGATCAGCCATGTTTGACTCCCAGGACCCCCGTGTGTGCACTTGTTTTGCTTCACAGGCCTTGTGATGTCACGTTCATTGCTCACACGGCCTGTTGGAAGCTCAGTCCCATTCAAGGGAAAACAAGGATCAGCTGCAATACCATGCACAACCACTGGTCCTAGTGTGGTGCTGTGCTTGGTTTTTCTTTTTTTTTTTGTGAAGAGGCCACAGTGTTCACTAGTAGGATCCATGACGTAGATTTCCTCTGATCTTGATGTCTGTTAAACATAATATGAGGGAGATACACCATGCCTAGCATCCAACTGAAAAGGACCTTTGGGAAGAGGTGACTGTCAGGACTCTCTTCACAATGCTCCACCAAAATGTCCCTTTCAGGTGGATGCCAGGTACAGTATACAGCACCCCCAAACTCTAGCTTTGCAAGCTCAGCTCTAGTGTAATCTTTTGTAGGAATCCTAAAGATGTCCTTATACTTTGAGATTCTGTGTTATGGCAGAGACTCTTTTAAAGGGGTTTGTATTGATGAATTATCCTTAGGATAGCTATGTGATCCGTGGGGGTCTGACACCTGGAACCCCACAGCTGGTTAAGAGTCTGCAGCATTCGGGAAAGCCCTGCATCCTCTTCACTGAATAGCAAGCACAGCAATATACATATCATAGGGGCTGTGCGTGATATTGCATCTCAGCCCAGTTCTCTTGAATGGGACTGAGCTGATGCGATGCCATGTTACCAGTGAGTGTGATGTCATCGGCACAGGCAGGAGTGCTTAGGGCTTTTCAAACAGCTGATCTGTAGGGATACCGGGTTTCGGACCCCCGCCAATCTCATATTGCCTAAGGATAGGCCATCGTTATCGAAGTCCTGGAAGGCTCTGTAAAAGAGGTTCTGCAGTAGCTTGACTGGAGGAAGGGAAGCCATATAATACTAGGACATGGAGGGTGACGAATTCTGTTAACAATATAAAGCAGCCCCCTGCTAAAAAATCATACCATATAGCGCTATGTATATAAATCTATAGGTAAATATATTGTAAGGTATCAGTGCGTTTCTTTAAATATACAGCAGGGGGCACTCTTAGTGCGCTGATGATAATTAACTTATGAACCGCTTTCTCTTTCCCTGCAGCCTTCGCACTTTCTTCCTTGTCTCGTCCCAGACGGCCATACATCCCGAGTTCCGCGCTGATCTTGAGTCGATTCGTGCAGAGAACGGAGAATCTGTCTTGATCCTTGACAAATGTAGCAATCTGTCCGATGATTCGCGGCCTCATCAGAAGCGCTGTCACAAGAACAATGTGTACGACTATCCGCAGGTCCTGCAGGTAATTACAAAGCTGTATAGATAGGGGGCGCTGTTGTATTAAAGTATTGTGAAGTGAACACAGGACAAGCTGCAAAATTTTACCCTGAAGTCGGAGTCAGAAAGGAGGGGGGGCCTTGTGAGTGAAGCTAAATCAGCATATAATTAAAAAAAAATTCTGCAAATTTCAGTTTCTCATACCAGCCATACCAGATACTCTTCCAAAAGGTAGAGGGACCCATTTGTAAAGTTGTTTCTGGCTTTTTGCCCCTCCAGAGCTCTCAGGTTTTAAATTTATGCTACGGCAGCGCCTGACGTGGCCACTAGATGTCGCTGTGAGCAAAGCTTAGGAAATAAGATAATGTTTTATGCTTGTTGGTAGAATATTTTGAGGGGAAAATTTAGCAATTAATTTGTACCCCGAGGTGTTACCAATGGAGACTACAATTACTCATGCAAAAAACAAGCCCCCATATATTCACTTACATATTCCTTATACTGACTCTGTAGCCCTGATCTGATGTGCCTGAGACAGGACTAAGTACTGGCTGTGTTTTGCAGGAAGCCACGTTCTGCCTGGTCCTCCGCGGGGCCCGCCTGGGACAGGCCATGCTCAGTGACGTCTTGCAGGCTGGCTGTGTGCCGGTCGTTGTCGCTGATTCCTACATTTTGCCGTTTTCTGAGGTGCTGGATTGGAAGAGGTAAGAATCCTTGTTCGGACATGTTCACACACATAGTTTTCTACAGCAGTTTTAGTTTATGACGTGTATTATTGAATTATATTTTTATTTAGAGCGTCGGTGGTGATCCCGGAAGAGAAGATTCTAGAAATGTACAGTATCCTGCAGAACCTCCCACAGAGACAAGTGGAAGAGATGCAGAGACAGGTGAGACGAGGACTGGTTTTATCATAGACTTTAAAGAAATTCCTTTCTTTTTATTGTTTAGTGATATCAGAAGAGTCTACAACATCAGACAGGGAAGCAGTACTACAGGAAGAGACAGGGAGGCGGTACTATCTGTACCTACATCATTTACAGGGAGAGACAGGGAGGTAGTACTATCTGTACCTACATCATTTACAGGAAGAGACAGGGAGGTAGTACTATCTGTACCTTCATCATTTACAGGAAGAGACAGGGAGGTAGTACTATCTGTACCTTCATCATTTACAGGAAGAGACAGGGAGGTAGTACTATCTGTACCTACATCATTTACAGGAAGAGACAGAGAGGTAGTACTATCTGTACCTACATCATTTACAGGAAGAGACAGGGAGGTAGTACTATCTGTACCTACATCATTTACAGGAAGAGACAGGGAGGTAGTACTATCTGTACCTACATCATTTACAGGAAGAGACAGGGAGGTAGTACTATCTGTACCTACATTAGTACTACCTCCCTGTAAATATCTGTACATCATTTACAAGGAAATACAGGGAGGCAGTACCATCTGTGCCTACACTATTTACAGGTAGAGACGGAGACAGTGCAACCCAGGGAGAGCTAGGAAGTAATTCAATCTGTGCCTACATCATTTACAGAAACAGACAGTGTTGCAGAGTTATCTATGCCTGCATCATTGACGTGGAGAGTCAGGAAAGCAGTTCTATCTCCCTGTATAATGTATAATGAAAGATAGAGGCAGCAGCATCTGTATTTACATAATTTACATGGATAGGTAAGGAGGCAGTACTATCTGTGCTTACATCACTGTTAAGGAGAAAGGAGCAGGAAGTGGTATTTGTGCTTACTTCATTTAAGATGCCTGTGCTATGTACAGGTAGAGACAGGGAAGCAATGCTATATCTGCCTACATCACTTACAGGGACAGACATAGATGAAGTACTATCTTTGCCTACATCATTTACAGGGACAGACAGAAAGGAAGTACTATCTGTGCCTACATTATTTACAAGCAGAGACAAGGAGGCAGTACTACTTCTTTCTACATCATTTATAGTAAAAATGTAGGTAGGCAGTACTATGAGCACATGAGACGTGGATGGAAAACTACAGATTGACACAGAATTGTAAGGTACACATGGAAAAATAATCAAAAATTTACTACACAAAAAATTCAGATACAGACAACATAGTAAAGTGAACAGACCAGCTCCCAGCCAGTACCTTAAGTCAGAACACTTCCGCTAGATCTGTTTTTGCCTGGCTGCAGTTCACTTCACTGCCTGTAGATGGCGCTCTAGGACTTCACGTTTCACCCCGACAGGCTGTGACAGGCTCATTGCCATCTTGTAATCAGCATTTCCACACGGCTCTCAGCCTCAGAACTGCAGAATTAGCAGAAATGGCGGCATTAATGAATGTACATGGCCCTTGGATGTGATTTCAGTCGGTACAATCCAAGATTTCTCTGGATCAGGGACACATTGTGCACGTCATCCTAATGTCTGACTGTCAGCAACTCTTATTTACTCCCCTCCTTATCTCTTTGTCTTCCTCTGGCCCTTTTTCAGGGCATTTGTAAAACAAGGCAGTAAAGAACGCCATGTGAACAGCAACCTATAAAGTTGTAATAATAAGTTTTACAACATTTTAACCTATTTTGTGTTCCGTTTTTGATTCCGTATCCTCTGTGTATCGGACCCCTGTCGATCAGCTGTTATGAAAAGATTGTGTTCAGGTGAGCGCTGCAGCCCCTTCAGTACTTGCTAAGCAGAGCTCCGTACATTATATAGTGGCTGCTCTTGGTATTGCACCTCAGCCCCATTCACTTGAATGAGACTGAGCTGCGAACAGACCATGTGACTGATGAACGTGACATCACATGACTGCCGCTTCAGACAGCTGATTGGTGGGGTCCCATGTGTCCTAAGGATAGGTCATCAATTTATAAGCCTGAAATACCCCTTTAAGATGACTGCTTGCTCTTAGTAACTGGAACCATTCACTGTTTATAGCCAAATATGAAAAGCTGTCTCAGCCTTGAGTTAATCACACAGCTGAGGATTTGGTATAATGGATCAGTGCAGGTTAGGATGAGGTAGAGATCTATGCCGAGACTCATAGAAGATTGTTTCCTGGACTGACACATTGTACCATACCCTCTTCTGTGTAAGCAGTTCAAGGACAGGAGCGGGATTGGACCTTGGATGTAAACAAGAGTCACAGCCAGCACGCACAGGTATTGAGGAAGAGAGAAAATAATTGAGTAAGTTGCTCAATTTTTTGTGATTCGTGGTTAATTGAGCATCTGTTGGAGTCCAATACCCAGAACCCCCGTAGATCAGTTTCTGTGCGACATCACGTTCATGGCCTGTTCATAGCTCAGTCCTATTCAAGTGAATAAGGCTGAGCTGTAATACCAAGCTCAGCCACTATACAGTGTATGGCGCTATGCTTGGCGAGTAGTGTAGAGGCCGCAGTACTGACCCAAATGCTGCAGTCTCCTATCCTAGGGGTAGGTCATATCAAATCAGTGGGGGCCCCACTCCGGCGTCCCCACCAATCACAGTTTGTAAGTGCCACGGGACTCCCGACTTTCACATCCCCCTTTAATGTTTAGCAGCCACTTCTCTGTATATGTTGCAGAGACCGAGCCTGGTGTTGTAGATTTCTGCAGCTCGGTCCTGTTCATGTGAATGGGACAAAGTTGCAGTGAGCTCCAGCAAAGCCCCTACCAAAATGTAAGCCCAGTAGGGAAGGGGGAGTGTGTCATGGCCTCAGTTGACCCGTCAAATGGGGATGTGAGTAGGAGTTCTCTCTAAACCCGACTATTAAATCAGGATGTTAGCTGTGTAGTGCCCCTGACACCCTGGTGGGTAGAACACATTCACTACTTTGTAATATTAAGATGGAAAGTGGGAAGGGGTTAAAGAGACCCCTTAATCAGGATTTATTACCTTTAGGTGTCTGATCACTGGGGGTTCCACCACTGGGACCCTCACCGAGAATAGGTGTGCTGTGTCCCCTGTTTAGAGTGGTGGTCGATTCAAATGACGGACATGAAGACCCATTCTCACAATTGGTAAGGGGCGGGGTCCCCAGCGATCACCGACTTATCACCTACTGTGCATAGCAGATAAGTATTGATTATGGGGCAACCCCTTTAAAAGAGTTTCCTGGGATTTTAATATTAAGCAACCCTTCCTTTTCTCAAGCCAGTGACTTCATATCCAGTGGTTACATGGCCATGCTGCATTCAGATGAGGGGCTGAGCTGCAATACTGTGCACAGCCACAATCCAGTGTGTGGCGCTGTGCTTGGTAAATAGCCCTTTGGGCCGAAGCCACATGCTGCAATTGCAGATTGTGTTGTGTTTTTTTTTTTTTTCCCCGCTAAAGCCAAGACTGGCTTTAGGTCTAGATATTGCTATTAGGTACTTGTTATGGCGCCCCCTGCTGTTGTTTTCATTCCCTTTGAGAACGTCCACCTCAAGTCCAGTGCATATAAGAAGCCGCCGCTTCTAGTGCAAAGATTTTTATTGACCCGAGTAGCAGGAGTAAGCAACTGAGCACGTGTGACCACCAGCCCTGGATACATTAGATGGACGTTCTTAAAGGGAATCGAACGAACACCAGGTGGCGCCATAATAAGTATGTAGCAGCCATATGGAGCATTTTTTACAAACAAGCCCTATTGAAAACTTGTTCTGTTTTGTCCGACCTAACATGTAATGTGATATTTAATCATGGGACGGCCCTTTAAGCGCTCCTTACGTAGGGCCGCCATTGTCGGAGAACTTTCTATAGGGCACGGCGTAGATTCTGTTACCGAAAATGGTTGGAAATTGAGGAATTTGTGCTGATTGGTCTTGATGTGAGTTTCCAGTGGAGGAGGCCAGACCCCCATATCAGGTAGGACAGGAGTGCGGATTGTGACAAGTGAAATAGTATCTGCGGAGCGGGCGCAGCATGTGTGGGTCAGGAGGCCTGGAGAGGTGTAAACAGATCTGTGATTTATCTGAGCCGCGGCTTCTGCAAACAGACTTTCATTGGGCCGCTGGATTTTGCTTGAGTAACCTCTGACCCCACGAGACTCTGAAGTGCGGTTACTGACAGGCCTGCTCTCCTTTCAACTCTCCCCTTCTAGCCCCATTGTGTTTTTTAGGGGGGATGTCTCGGCACAGCGGGGTGCCTGCAGCAGGAGAATCTCATTCTTTCCTCTCTGCGGGGTGCCGGGAATAGGGAGGTTGGAAAAATAGTTTTTCCTAGGAAATCTCTAACCTGGAGCAAGCTGGAGAATGACGTGGTTAATGGCGTTCATTGGATTGTGCAATTTCTGTACTGGCTGGTGGGTGGCGCAAGAGCATCTGCCCTGCTAATAGACGTTCTTAAAGGGGTTGTCCAGTATTGACGACGCATTCGTACATGTTTGGCATACAGACTTACATACAGCACCTATGGCCAACTTTTCATTTGACTGGCTACCATGTAATATGACATTCCCCCTGTAGATGGTGCTGTAGGGAAATTGCACAGCTGTCTGCTCCTTCCTTAGGTTCTGGATTGGCAGCGACTGTCATATTAAAAGGGTATTCCAGAACTCACTGCGACATCTTCATTCCTTATTGACTACAGCGCTGTACATAGTATAGTGGCAGTACTTGGTATTGCAGCTCAGCCCCATACATTTGAATGAGACTGAGCTATCCCAAGGTCGTGTGACCAATGGAGGTGAGGAAGTGGAGCACATTATTATAGTCTTAGAAAACCCCTTTAAAGGGTGTTACTGTGATGGGAACACCCACTTTAAAGGAAACTTTTCACTATTTTTTTTTTCTTAAATTTATTAAAACCAGTGAATTCTTTCACTTTTTTTCTAATCTGTTTTATTTTCTGATTGTAGATATTTTTATTCTATTTTCTGTCTTTGATTATGGGGGCGGCCATCTTGCCTGAGCTTCTCCTCTTCCCTGTTAACAGCATTTAGTGATGTGCTTTACAGCACAGTGAAGGCTATAGGCAGCAATAGTCCGAAGCCGACTCATTGAGGTCTATGGGAGAGTTTTCTAGAAGGGAGGGGGAGGAGATAAGCTGTGACATCATCTATTGGCAGTAGTGATGTAATGATGGCTCGGTGGTGTTATCTATAGAGGTGTTATCTTCTATTATAACACTTTCTGTGATGTAAATGATGTGACTGCTGCAAAGAAAACCCCTACAGAATTGGCAAGTGTCTGTCTATTATTAAGCTTAGTGACCAGAGTGAAAATTGCAGGATATAGAACTTTTTGAAAATATTATCATAAATTCTTTAGTATGAAAATTTGGTTTAAAAAAATAGGTAATTTTCTGGGGACACATTCCCCCCTTTAAGTCACCCTGATAAGTTGTGACCAGTCCTGTACATCATACTATTAGATTACAATATTCATTTTCCTGGGACGACCATTGTAAAATTTTGACACTTTGTGAGCATATCTCAAACCAAATTTTTCAAGATCTCTGCTTGCAGTCAGTGACTGTAAAGTCCCTATAAACCGCTTCCTGCTCAGAGCTGAGGATTTGCTACAGTTGTATCTCGTATAGACAATCCTCTGTGAGCAAGAGCCATAAGCATCGCCCTTTTCTTTGCTGGAGACTGTAGATAATCCCTCCTAACCTAGTCCTGCTTGTACAGCTGCAGTCAGTTACAGTGTATCAGGACTGGAGAGAGTTGTTCTGATGCAGTGATTAGCTCGCAGAGGATTGTCTCTACTGATACCTTGTAACAAATCCTCAGCTGTAAAGTATTTGGTGTCTGATAGTAAATGATGTCTTTATGCACTGACAACAAGCAGAGATCTTGAAAATAGAATAGATAGTTCTAGAAACTTCTCAGTGTGCGGCCTTTCAGATTTTCTGCACCTATGGGGTTGGTATGGTTTCCCTTATTAGGGATGTCTGACACTCGCTGTTGTTTTTTGTGTTTTTTGCATTTCCCATAGACTTGAATGTACAGAGTCTGGCTGCCACATCTCCATTATTTCCTGGAATACTAGGGTTAAAGGGAGTGTCACCAGGACCAGCATATCACCCCAGCCCTGCAGATAGATAGGTTATTATCACCAGAACCAGCATATGACCCCAGCCCTGCAGATAGATAGGTTAGTGTCACCAGAACCAGCATATCACCCCAGCCCTGCAGATAGATAGGTTAGGGTCACCAGAACCAGCATATCATCCCAGCCTGCAGATAGATAGGTTAGTGTCACCAGAACCAGCATATCACCCCATCCCTGCAGATAGATAGGTTATTATCACCAGAACCAGCATATCACCCCAGCCCTGCAGATAGATAGGTTAGTGTCACCAGATCCAGCATATCACCCCAGCCCTGCAGATAGATAGGTTAGTGTCACCAGAACCAGCATATCACCCCAGCCCTGCAGATAGATAGGTTAGTGTCACCAGAACCAGCATATCACCCCAGTCCTGCAGATAGATAGGTTAGTGTCACCAGAATCAGTATATCATCCCTGCAGATAGATAGGTTACGCTTACCTGAATCAGTGTTTTCCCCTTGTAAATTGCTGCCTCTGTTGTCAAGATATCACCATTTTTGTTAATATGCATACTTACAAGAACAGTGATATCTCGGTAATGGAGACAGCGATTCATAAAGGGAGAACGCTGTTTGTTTGATTCAGGTGTGTGTAACCTATCTATCTGCGGTCTGGGTTGATAATCTGGGGTCTGGTGAACACTCCCTTTAAATGTCTAAGGCTAAGTTCACACATGGTAAATTTGATGCCCATTTACTGAGCATATCAAACCCTGTTCAATTACATTGGGGGCGCGTTTAAAATCTGCACTGAAATCCTCATCTATTTGAGAACATGTGAACAGGGCCTAAGGGTCTGTTCAGGCTGGGTTCACAACTGCACTGCTGCGGTCGATTGCTGTGACGGCCCAAAATCGCCGTCAGATATGAAGCACTTTTTTGCCCGGAGGTTTCAGTTTAAAACAAAATACACGCAACGGATCCCTTTATAGTCAATGGCGTTCGTTGGGGACCATTGATGTCCGCTGTTTTAGCCGCCCATGTGTCCATTGTTCTGATCCTCCGATGGACATGAACCTAGTGTCGCGTGTAAAATTTTCGTCACTGATTTTGATGGGCTATTTGGGTCCAATCTCTGATGACCGTCTTCCTGCAAGGACAGCAAAAGGGGTTTACACAAACCCGTTCACATGCTTCGAAAAAAATTTGCAAAAGTTTTTGTCCAATTGGAAGGTTTACAAAAAGTTCTGACTTCTGATATAAGGGGTCTGGGCCGAACACGACCTCAGGAGCAGAGATCCCTGACCCTACTGGTAAATTGCCCAGCACGATGGAGCACCATTAACGCCGAAGTTGCAGGAGGACGTGCCGCAGGTTACCGCCGAGTCCCCGCGAGACTTTCACCTGGGGATTGAGCTTAATAAATAGGAAAGAGACCCCGGCCGCTCTTCAGATCTTTTCTCCACCACTCCTTGACCTGCGCTCCTTTGAGCCCATGGAGAAAGGGGGTGAATGATTGCTTGGGGAACCCTGCGAAAAGAATTAAGAAGGAAAACAGGGCTTAGGTAACAGAAGAAAAGAGCGCCCTTCACTGGTCCTGGGGACGTCCCCCCTCCTTCCTCCCCTCTCGCAGCAGAGTTAATCACAGCCCAAAAGCTGAGTTATGGCCGGGTCGTATGTAAAACGTCAGCTATGATTTGCCACTGAATATTTAAAGTGTGCAGCCCTTAATTTAAAACCCAAACCCTGTGAGCTCGGAGCGGGCCCAGTCAAATTAGGAGCTGCCTAACAAGGCCGGTCCTGGGAGTGATGGATGACTGCTGGCACCGCGCCCAAAACCGCAGCACTTTTAAAGGGATAGAAAGCTGGAAAACTGTTTGTTTTGCAGAAATAAGCTTGGACAAGTGGCTGCGCTGGAAGCTGATAGATGACGGGGCAAGGCTTTTATGTACCGCAAGGTTGGGGAGGGGGGGATAACCCTCAGGATTTACACATCCGCAATGTGTGCGCCGCTTCTGTCTGTCATAATGAGAGTGCATAGTGAATGTAGTGGACTCTGTGCAGGGGCGTAGCTAGCATGATAGCGAAGGGAGTGGATACCCTGGGGCCCAAAACCTAACAGGACCTATTTCCATTTATAAGGTACAGGTTGTGTTGACTATGGAAGTGCCCCATGTTATCACTGCAGAGGAAATCTTACATCTTGTGTATATTGTACCTGCTTGTGACATCATTATATATTTCTCTGTACTGTGACATCACTGTGTGTGTCATCCCTGTACTGTGACATCACTGTATATATTATCCTTGTACTGTGACATCAATGTGTCTGTCATCCCTGTACCGTGACATCACTGTGTTAGTCATCTTGGTCCTGTGACATCACTGTGTTTATCCCTGTACTTTGACATCACTGTACACATCATCCTTTTTCATTATATAGACTAGAGTTGTTACTAACATGATCTTAGTGCGCTTTGGTTTCAGTGAAACTGAGTTGCAGTACCAAAATCAGCCGGTGAGAAGTGTGGCTCTGTTTCTATATATTTGTACTTTACTCCTCCTTGCTCTTTGGTCCCCTAGGTCACAGGCTTTTTACACAGTGCTGCAGACGGGTTGGTACACATGATAAAACCTGGCGTACTTTGATCCAGAGAACTATATGAGGTATCTATATCCTGCCCAGCGGTGCCATATACCCCCACTGACTTGTAAATACCAACTATTGTGAAACTTGTAAGGCCTGTGTGTCGGCACCAGCTTGTTTGGAGCGAGGGATGGGCCCTTAATGGGCTGTTAATCTTTATGACTGGTCCTGGCATGTCTTGTCTCTTCCTGTCTGTATATTCGGATACTTCCCTTGAGGGGGTTTATACCGCAGCTCAGTGTGGGACAGTTTACGAGATTTACTCAGCGAGCCTGTCCATGCGGGCCCAGCCTTATTGTATCAGTTGTAGGGAGTTTGTAGGGTCGGGCCGTCATCAGGCTGATCATATCTATCTATCTATCTATCTATCTATCTATCGTCGCATATTGACTACATTACTCACATTTTGATATTATATATGGGTTTATTCCTATATAAACTTATATTTTGCATCCTCATAAACTATAGGTTTTGCGCGCCCCTTAGCTTTTGCTGCGCACCCTGGGACCCCTCCACCATCAGCCTCGGCTGCCTCTCGCCTTCACATACAATTTCCACAGGGCCACTGGTAAACCCTGGAGGCTGTAAATTAAAACCACTTTATTTGATAGTCCTCCCGCCCGTCGGGGGCCCCCGTCTCTCCTTGAGACTTTGTAACTCAAGAGGCTTACAGCATGAGGTCAGCATCCCTGAAGGTATAATGCTTGGCAAACCCGGATTTCAGTGCAGGAATGCTGGGAAAGGACGGATGAGTTTTTGGAACTCTGGTTACAATGTAACGTGCAAGCGCTCTGATCCTAAAGAAAAACATGATTCAGTTTCTTCTCTGCGGTTGCAGCGGTTTGATAGGAACGGGTTCAGCGCATGATGTCATGTACAGTCTCCGAGAGTGTCAGTCTCCCTGGCCCCGCGACCTCCGCTGTAACATCTACAAGATGATGATCGCCCAGTGCGGAACAATCTAACCGATGGGAAAATAAACACAGGACGTATACATTTCATCCCTTCTATAGGATCACATCGCCCCAGAGTTAAAGCAGAATGACATCGCCGTACCTTATTACACAATTCTACTGAACAGTCCCATTAACGTCAGAGATGCAGGAAACGTCCGGAAAATATGTAGGGGAAAAGATAGCGCATACTATATACTGTTATTTTATAAACTCCTTCCCATCATGGTCTGACATAGTTAGGATTGTTTTTAACCCTTCTCATGAGCTTCTCGTTGCCCCCTGCGGAGTAAAGGATTCTGTAAAAGTGGGGAAGGGCAAATGACAACTACTCTGAGTGTATGTCTGCATTACAAATAAGGTTGTCACTCATGTAACTTGTGAGAAAATAAAGGCAAATGTCTATGTAACATGAACAGTGAGTAACCTATAATACTAAACATGAATATAACTACTATAATACTGCTCCTATGTACAAGAATATAACTACTATAATACTGCCTCCTATGTACAAGAATATAACTACTATAATACTGCTCCTATGTACAAGAATATAACTACTATAATACTACCTCCTATGTACAAGAATATAACTACTATAATACTGCTCCTATGTACAAGAATATAACTACTATAATACTGCTCCTATGTACAAGAATATAACTACTATAATACTGCTCCTATGTACAAGAATATAACTACTATAATACTACCTCCTATGTACAAGAATATAACTACTATAATACTGCTCCTATGTATAAGAATATAACTACTATAATACTGCCACCTATGTATAAGAATATAACTACTATAATACTGCCCCTATGTACAAGAATATAACTATTATAATACTGCTCCTATGTACAAGAATATAACTACTATAATACTGCTCCTATGTACAAGAATATAACTACTATAATACTGCTCCTATGTACAAGAATATAACTACTATAATACTGCCCCTAGGTACAAGAATATAACTACTATAATACTGCTCCTATGTACAAGAATATAACTACTATAATACTGCTCCTATGTACAAGAATATAACTACTATAATACTGCTGCTATGTACAAGAATATAACTACTATAATACTGCCCCTATGTACAAGAATATAACTACTATAATACTGCCCCTATGTACAAGAATGTAACTACTATAATACTGCCACCTATGTATAAGAATATAACTACTATAATACTGCTCCTATGTACAAGAATATAACTACTATAATACTGTTCCTATGTACAAGAATATAACTAGTATAATACTGCTCCTATGTACAAGAATATAATACTATAATACTACTCCTATGTACAAGAATATAACTACTATAATACCGCTCCTATGTACAAGAATATAACTAGTATAATACTGCTCCTATGTACAAGAATATAATACTATAATACTACTCCTATGTACAAGAATATAACTACTATAATACCGCTCCTATATACAAGAATATAACTACTATAATACCGCTCCTATGTACAAGAATATAACTACTATAATACCGCTCCTATGTACAAGAATATAACTAGTATAATACTGCTCCTATGCACAAGAATATAACTACTATAATACTACCTCCTATGTACAAGAATATAACTACTATAATACTGCTCCTATGTATAAGAATATAACTACTATAATACTGCCACCTATGTATAAGAATATAACTACTATAATACTGCCACTTATGTACAAGAATATAACTACTATAATACTGCCCCCTATGTACAAGAATATAACTACTATAATACTGCCCCTATGTACAAGAATATAACTACTATAATACTGCCCCTATGTACAAGAATATAACTACTATAATACTGCCCCTATGTACAAGAATATAACTACTATAATACTGCTCCTATGTACAAGAATATAACTACTATAATACTGCTCCTATGTACAAGAATATAACTACTATAATACTGCTCCTATGTACAAGAATATAACTACTATAATACTGCCCCTATGTACAAGAATATAACTACTATAATACTGCTCCTATGTACAAGAATATAACTACTATAATACTGCCACCTATGTACAAGAATATAACTACTATAATACTGCTCCTATGTACAAGAATATAACTACTATAATACTGCCCCTATGTACAAGAATATAACTACTATAATACTGCCACCTATGTACAAGAATATAACTACTATAATACTGCCACCTATGTACAAGAATATAACTACTATAATACTGCCCCCTATGTACAAGAATATAACTACTATAATACTGCCCCTATGTACAAGAATATAACTACTATAATACTGCCACCTATGTACAAGAATATAACTACTATAATACTGCCCCCTATGTACAAGAATATAACTACTATAATACTGCCCCTTATGTACAAGAATATAACTACTATAATACTGCCACCCTATGTACAAGAATATAACTACTATAATACTGCCCCCTATGTACAAGAATATAACTACTATAATACTGCCCCTATGTACAAGAATATAACTACTATAATACTGCCACCTATGTACAAGAATATAACTACTATAATACTGCCCCCTATGTACAAGAATATAACTACTATAATACTGCCCCTATGTACAAGAATATAACTACTATAATACTGCCCCCTATGTACAAGAATATAACTACTATAATACTGCCCCCTATGTACAAGAATATAACTACTATAATACTGCCCCTATGTACAAGAATATAACTACTATAATACTGCTCCTATGTACAAGAATATAACTACTATAATACTGCCACCTATGTATAAGAATATAACTACTATAATACTGCCACCTATGTATAAGAATATAACTACTATAATACTGCTCCTATGTATAAGAATATAACTACTATAATACTGCCACCTATGTACAAGAATATAACTACTATAATACTGCCACCTATGTACAAGAATATAACTACTATAATACTGCCCCTATGTACAAGAATATAACTACTATAATACTGCCACCTATGTACAAGAATATAACTACTATAATACTGCCCCTATGTACAAGAATATAACTACTATAATACTGCTCCTATGTACAAGAATATAACTACTATAATACTGCCCCTATGTACAAGAATATAACTACTATAATACTGCCCCTATGTACAAGAATATAACTACTATAATACTGCCCCTATGTACAAGAATATAACTACTATAATACTGCCCCCTATGTACAAGAATATAACTACTATAATACTGCCCCTATGTACAAGAATATAACTACTATAATACTGCCACCTATGTACAAGAATATAACTACTATAATACTGCCCCCTATGTACAAGAATATAACTACTATAATACTGCTCCTATATGTACAAGAATATAACTACTATAATACTGCCCCCTATGTACAAGAATATAACTACTATAATACTGCCCCTATGTACAAGAATATAACTACTATAATACTGCCACCTATGTACAAGAATATAACTACTATAATACTGCTCCTATGTACAAGAATATAACGTTCCTTTATTCTCGCCCCTATGTACAAGAATATAACTACTATAATACTGCTCCTATGTACAAGAATATAACTACTATAATACTGCTCCTATGTACAAGAATATAACTACTATAATACTGCCCCTATGTACAAGAATATAACTACTATAATACTGCTCCTATGTACAAGAATATAACTACTATAATACCGCTCCTATGTACAAGAATATAACTACTATAATACCGCTCCTATGTACAAGAATATAACTACTATAATATCGCTCCTATGTACAAGAATATAACTAGTATAATACTGCTCCTATGTACAAGAATATAACTACTATAATACTGCTCCTATGTACAAGAATATAACTACTATAATACTGCCCCCTATGTACAAGAATATAACTACTATAATACTACCTCCTATGTACAAGAATATAACTACTATAATACTGCCCCTATGTACAAGAATATAACTACTATAATACTGCCCCTATGCACAAGAATATAACTACTATAATTCTGCCCCCTATGTACAAGAATATAACTACTATAATCCTGCTCCTTATCTTATATGTTCTCTCCAGGCTCGCTGGTTCTGGGAAGCCTATTTTAGATCTATGAGATCCATTGCTTTGACTACACTACAGATCATCAATGACAGAATCTACCCGTATGCAGCGAGGTCATATGAGGAGTGGAACGACCCCATGTCTGTGGTAAGATTTTCAGTGGTTAAATTTTCCATATAGAGATATCGATCTGTCATTATCAACAATGGACTATGACGTGCAATGACTTTCCAGCCATCTACAACAGGCTCTTTATAGGGTTGGCCCAAATTGTAATGTTAAAGGAGTTGGCACAAGAAAGGCGAACTTGTTCTCCCATCTGAATAGGGCAGCAGTGTTGTGCTTGGCTATCTCTGGCAGTGCCTTAGACAGTGAATAGAGTGGTAGTGTGTATGCTCAGCCTGCCTTTCCATTCAGATGGGGAAATGGACTCCTATTCTCTTGATGCCAGTGTTTGGACCCCACCAATCAGGATGTTAAAACTTGGGCAACCCCTTTAAAGCTGAACTTTCTCCCGGTCTAAAAAGCCCAATGATCTCATCTGGCGCTATCACCCTGAGCATTCTGGTGTTTTGTTAATGCAAATCTGTTCAGCCATTCCATAGCTATAAGCCCTGTTAATGTTAATGCAGATTAGAATTTATATCTGTGGAGCAGCTGAACAGATTTGGATACACAAAACAGCAAAATGCTCATTCTTCTTTTAACATAGATACAGTGTTCACAAACATTGAATCCCTTTATGAATACATTACAGTACTGATCCTGAGTTATATCCTGTATTATACTCCAGAGCTGCGCTCACTATTCTGCTGGTGCAGTCACTGTGTACATACATTACATTACTTATCCTGTACTGATCCTGAGTTACATCCTGTATTATACACCAGAGCTGCACTCACTATTCTGCTGGAGCAGTCACTGTGTACATACATTACATTACTTATCCTGTACTGATCCTGAGTTATATCCTGTATTATACTCCAGAGCTGCACTCACTATTCTGCTGGAGCAGTCACTGTGTATATACATTACATTACTTATCCTGTACTGACCCTGAGTTACATCCTGTATTATACTGCAGAGCTGCGCTCACTATTCTGCTGGTACAGTCACTGTGTACATACATTACATTACTTATCCTGTACTGATCCTGAGTTACATTCTGTATTATACTCCAGAGCTGCGCTCACTATTCTGCTGGTACAGTCACTGTGTACATACATTACATTACTTATCCTGTACTGATCCTGAGTTACATCCTGTATTATACTCCAGAGCTGCACTCACTATACTGCTGGAGCAGTCACTGTGTACATACATTACATTACTTATCCTGTACTGATCCTGAGTTACATCCTGTATTATACTCCAGAGCTGCACTCACTATTCTGCTGGAGCAGTCACCCTGTACATACATTACATTACTTATCCTGTACTGATCCTGAGTTACATCCTGTGTTATACTCCAGAGCTGCACTCACTATTCTGCTGGTGCAGTCACTGTGTACATACATTACATTACTTATCCTGTACTGATCCTGAGTTACATCCTGTATTATACTGCAGAGCTGCGCTCACTATTCTGCAGGGTCTTTCTTTTTCCTGCTTTGTTATTAGTACATAAAATATATTTTAGAGTTCAGCTACTAGATCAGCCTGTTTTCAGCCTGAATTCTATGAGATTCTTTGAATTAAAGGGATCTTTCCTACTGACAGTTTACTTATTAAATGGCCTGCCCCAGGTTAGAAGAACATGGCTGCTTTCTTTTATACGCCTATCCATGGGCTGTTTCTGTTATTGCTGCTAATCTCCATTATAGTCAACGGTGACTAGGTTGTAATACCTCACACAACCTGTGAACAGGGGTGGCGCTGTTTTTTAAAGTAAAAGTTTTTAAAAGAATCAGTCATGTTCTTGAAACCCTTCACAATCTGTTTAATATAGAAGATAGACTTGGAGACGGCGGTAAAAGAAATTATACGGAGAACTTTGCTGACATTCTGGATAGTATTTGGCAGTGAAATTATTATGTCTCAGATCTGTAAGTAAAATCACAACTTTTTTTTCCTGTTTTATAATATTTTGCTATTTTAGGAAAATTTTATTATCTTCTAAAACAGACCAGCCACCTCCTGCGTGTGACAACTACAGTATGGATATAGCCATGTGTATATGGTTATATACATGTAGGAGCAGACATGGCGGTGTAGACGCTACTCGACGCCCTCTAGCCTTGGACATCCCATATAAATATTTTACCTGGCTTTTATGGGCCCCAATGCCCATAATGGGCTTAAAGGGGGTGTTCCAAGTTTTGAGTGGTGGGGGTCTAACTGATGGGTCCCCTACCGATCCTGAGAACGGAGGTCCGAGTTCCCTGTCCTAATGGATCAGCAGGTCATGCATGTGCCCTGCTCCTCCATTCTCTCCTTACTCTGCCAGAGAATGGAGAGTACAGCTTTTTTGGTCCATCCCCTTTAAATCACATTTCCTCCTTTAAGGGAGTCTATCAGGTCTAAAGTGCCCCTAAATTAATAATAGCGCTATGTCCGGATCTTTATTAGGAGCAGAAAGATACATTTTTGGCCACAAAATGCAATTCAGTGAGAACCTTTGTTTTAGGGTTGTACAAATTGGCCTGCAAGTGCACTGGGGGCGGAGCCTGACTTGCCTGAATTGCCTTTAGTCTGCCATGAAACAGGTAGAGGCTGAATATGTCAGTTATGGACATGGGGAGTTGGGTGACGATTTTAGAGAAAATTTGCATCACTTGCGGCTCTCTGTAAGCGAATCAGGCCCCGCCTCCAGTGCACTTGCAGGATGATTTGTATATTCAGAAAAAAATGATCATCTCTTCAATGGGTTTTGGGCACAATGATATATTTCTGCTCCTTCATGGCACCATTATTGGTTTGGGAGTCACTGGACTGCCTTTACACTGGGTGTCCAGTTTAGAGATCCCACCCTATTAGAGAATTCCTCCTAGTCGGAGTGGAGAGTGGTTATAAAGAGTGTCTCCCTCTCTGGAGGACCAGTTCTGTCCTGCATTACACAGACAACCCATTAATGTGGGTGGACATTGTGTAGTACTTCATTTCTCCTGTAGTGGTGCTGCAGGGAAACTGAACACTCCCTGCCAGGTTCCTGCTGGTCACTAGAGGTCTTATTGTGGTCAGTGTTTTGTTAAGGAACCCTCTTAAAAAGTAGGGATTGTCCAAAGGGGTTGTCTGACAGTGACCCCTACACAGGATAGGTCATCAGTATCTGATTGGCGGGGGTGTTGGACCTCCATTGATCAGATAATTATGATCTACCATGTGGAGAGTATCCATTAGCCTTGGGTCTTCGACAACCCCTTTAAGAGAAGTTCGTTTTCTGATGCAAAGCGGCAAATTCTGTGATTTCCTTCACGTAGATAAAATTTTGTCAGCCTAAAGCCCCCACTGGAGAAGGGGCTATTGAAAAATAAAAGTGTTTTATGCTGTCAATAGGGTCATGTCCTAATCTTTGCAGAGTAGACATCGGGCAATGGGGCGGTTACAGTCTTGGCCCTCCATGATAGGACGGCTGTCCATGGATTGCCCATCATAACTACTGCATTGACCCCATGTACAATATGGTACGTTATACTGACCTGTAATAACCTTGCCTGATCTCAATGCGTGACTTATTTTCTTGCTCATCCCGCCGCAGCCTCCATTGCTCTTTACCCTTATAATCCAAGTCTTGTATCCTACAACAGCTAGTTCTCTGTACGCGTCACACGCAGCGACTGGGCCGCAGCAGGAATCATCTGATACTTATTATCTGACGCACAAAAGAACTTCTCTCCAGGCTGCTGTGTCAGAGGAATTATGTTCTGCCGGTCACGTTGTGTGGAAGCCGCTCCCAAACCGCCCTGCACGTTTACTCCGCCGACCGTGTGATTGATACCTTATATCACATGATGATATAACCCTTCAGATATCCACCAACCTGACTGTTCAATAACCGCGCCAATGCAAGTGGTTATGTGCATGTATCAGCTGCATAAAGTATAAAAATGTGTTCACACATACCTGTGGATTTTGCAGATAGTCAGCAACATTTCTGGGTAGCTAAAGCTAATATTTTTGTCAAAAATATAACTATTTTACTACTGCCCCCTATATGCAAGAATATCACTAGTATAATACTGCTCCTATGTATACAAATATAACTACTATAAGACTGCCCCCTATGTACAAGAATATAACTACTATAATACTGCTCCTATGTACAAGAATATAACTACTATAATACTACCTCCTATGTACAAGAATATAACTACTATAATACTGCTCCTATGTACAAGAATATAACTAGTATAATACTGCCTCCTATGTACAAGAATATAACTACTATAATACTGCCTCTTATGTACAAGAATATAACTACTATAATACTACCTCCCATGTACAAGAATATAACTACTATAATACTGCTCCTATGTACAAGAATATACCTACTATAATACTGCTCCTATGTACAAGAATATAACTACTATAATACTACTCCTATGTACAAGAACATAACTACTATAATACTGCTCCTATGTACAAGAATATACCTACTATAATACTGCTCCTATGTACAAGAATATAACTACTATAATACTACTCCTATGTACAAGAATATAACTACTATAATACTGCCTATGTACAAGAATATAACTACTATAATACTACCTCCTATGTACAAGAATATAACTACTATAATACTGCTCCTATGTACAAGAATATAACTACTATAATACTGCTCCTATGTACAAGAATATAACTACTATAATACTGCTCCTATGTACAAGAATATAACTACTATAATACTACCTATGTACAAGAATATAACTACTATAATACTGCTCCTATGTACAAGAATATAACTACTATAATACTGCCCCCTATGTACAAGAATATAACTACTATAATACTACCTCCTATGTACAAGAATATAACTACTATAATACTGCTCCTATGTACAAGAATATAACTACTATAATACTGCTCCTATGTACAAGAATATAACTACTATAATACTGCCCCTATGTACAAGAATATAACTACTATAATACTGTCTTCTGTATACAAGAATATTAATAATCCCTCCCCCTTACGGAGATGAATACAGTTACCATGTTAGTGCCCCCTATGGAAACTACATTGTAAAAACATTGTACACAAAAGCAGTCTGCAAGCGCGATGATTTGAAGCAAGCTGTTTGGCCATGTGGGGGTTAATGTGGCTGGGCTGGTGCCCTTTAACCAGCGCAGGATGAGAATCATACTGACATTCTTTCTCAGACTATGCTGTGGAAATACATTGTGCATAATTGGAGAAAAAAAATCTAGAATAAATCAAGACTTTCCTTTTTGTAAGGTCTGGTAATTCATAATTGAAACCACATTGGTGGTTGAGGGGTTGGTATTTAAGAAGAAGGAAAAAAACATGAAAATACCAAGAGAAGCTAAAATGAGCCGTGTACTCCATCCTTCATGACAGTCCAGTCACAGGGCAGCGCTGAGGGATAGAGGCGGGGGCAGCAGCGGCGCTTTTATCAGCTGAACGTAACCGCCAGACTCCAGCTCTGGATGATGGAGCTCTGCGTCTTGTACATTACTAAATATCTCCCCAATTACTCCCATCATTGTGCTAGTCCTCACTCTTCTGTCATACAGTAGTTGGGGAGCATGTGACTGAAGGTGTCAGTGACTAATTCCCAGATATCACCAGTGGTTGACAGATTGTTGTAACATGGAATGAGAGGGCCTCTTGGTATCTGTAGATGCCCCAGTAAAGCTGAATTATTGGGTACAGTATGTCTGATCCCAGACAACTCTTATAATACAAGAGCCACTGCCGTGATCAGGTGATCGCTGTAGATCCAGCTCCTAAATCCAGCTATACGTTTCTTCTGCAGTGGCCACTAGTGGGGAAATGTAGTATTACATGCATCCATTCAAATAAGAGCAATTGCTTACTGGTGCATATAAGGAAAGATATGCCGGAGATATAGCGGAGTGCTGTGTTTCGGACAGCTCCTTTGACATGAATGGACCTGACCTGCCAATCCAGTCAACATTGGGGTACCAAACACCCCATTTATGTTGATCAATGGGTCACCGAGTAGTTAGAACAATCAACGTTTGTCTTATGAGCCTACCCTTACTCTTCATCCTCTGTCTGAACTTCTTAAGGACCTAAATAAATGCCAATTAACTCCTATCCAGAGCTCTATAAAAGAAAGGTGTAAAAATATAGGTCCTGAATTTTTTGGAAAATTCGCAACGCATCTGGCCCATTACAAATCGGGTTGGTTAGTCAAATTTGGTCTTTTCGAGGTTCTTGTCCCTTATTAGTACAGCTATCTATAGACGGGTCATTTTTCCTTCTGGAAAAGTTTGGCTTGGCTGACTTGAGCTAATTTGCATATTCTTCCCATGAGGCATTGCCTCAATATATAAAGCCGTAGGTTCCCTCTAGATCTAACCCATCTCCTTCAGCCAACCCTGTTCTGTCCTGGCCATTGCCCAGTTATCTACAGATGGGTTACTGAGCTAATTTGCATACATTTTCCCATGAATCATTGGGTCTCTTCAATGAGAACCAACTACCCCCCTGAGCATAAACTGGAGGCAAGTGGAGAAGACAGAGCAGAAGCCCGGAAGGCACTCAGATAGCACACTCGTGGCGGACATGAAGCCTAAGCCATAGCTTTGGGATGAGACTACATTGGATTTTGTTTTGTAGTCGTAACCATGGAAACATTGTTTTGAATAGGAACTGTAAACCTAAAACGGTTGTAGACCATTTAAGACTATATGCAGACTTGACCTGTACATTGTTCTTCGGCCACCAATCTCTGGTGACCGTCAGCAGTCACAAGATCTCTGCGGAAACCACCATTAGAGTATCGGTCATTATTTCACACCCTGTCACCGTATCGGGGCCGCCTCCACCTGCTTCCTCCACCTACAGCCCCACTCTTCAGCCGCCCCTTGAGTTATAGGCTTTGCCGGTGCCTGATTTCTCCTTTTGAAGCCCAGGAGGTCAAGAGGTCTCAGACAGCAGACGCTCAGGCAGGGGGTCGGCTCTTCGGGGCACTTGAGAATAAGTCCTAAAAGGCCCATTAGTAAGTGTTTTTTTTTCCTTCCCTGGGCCGCTTGTTAACTGGATGCCTTTAATGGCCGGCCAGTCCCAGCGGCTGTCAGAGTGTTAATGACTTAGCAGCATGGGATGAGGACCATTGTCCAGCCATGGGGCATCTCCAGTTCATGGTGCCCCCTTTCTTTCCCTGATGGTTGATTTTCAAGGGTGGCTACGTCCTTCGCTGTCCTCTCGGGGTCAGCAGGTGGCGACGGACAGCTGCAGGGTTCCTGTGGATGTTATATCTGGCGTTCGGGCAGCACCTGCTAATTACCGGGATCTGTCTCATCTTACTGGGACACAAGTGCTGGTTTCATGTGGGGATCTATCTTCAGAGCTTACGGCTACCTCCGAGGTCACAGTTCCAAATTATTTGGTAGAAGGTATGCAAATTAACGACTCCAAATATTCCGTTAACTAGACGGGAATCAATTTGCACCCTGCACGAAGCTGTCATTCTAGATGAGTATATGATGGTATACAAGTTGCTGCAGCACTAAAAATGGTAAATACCCCTTTAAAATCAAAGAATATCCCAGTAAAAATAATCCCTTAAAGGGGACCTTAAACCAACTCCACCACCTCCAATGCTTTGTCTCCTTCAGTAGTCGCCACTCTGCTGATTCTGACGCAGTTGGGATTTTTTCTCTAGCTCCTTCCCTTCTTGAGAAATCCCCGCTGTTAGTTACGGCACCCCATATGCGAATTAGGCTCTCTGCTGTCAGGTGGACAGTCTGGGCCGGAGCAAGTAGTCTAGGACCTGCCCACCTGACAGTAGAAGCCTAATTAGCATATTGGGTGCTGAAACTAACAGCACCGATTGCTCAGGAAGGGTGGGGGCTAGAGACAAAATTCCAACTGCAGTGGAATCAGTGGAGTGGCACCTATTGTATAATGGAAATGGTGGGGGTGGTGAAAGGACCTCTTTAGTGCATCTGCATCTGGGAAAGCTGGGTAGAAACCACTGAAGAGATTTATGGAAGAAAGGAATGTACCAGCAGCACAGAGTATTTTAGGAGAGGAGTATGCGGAATTTGTGGAGGCTGCAACCTCTGCGACCAGAGTCATGGGTCAGTGTCATGATGTGAAATGAGAAACGGAGACTAATAATGAAAGGAGCAGCACAGAGTATTTCAGTTATAGACATCGTAAATGATAGACTATGATTGTATATATGTCTATAGTCAGTCTCCTGGGAAAAGACTCTGTAAATGATAGTCTGAGATTGAATATATGTATATAGTCAGTCTCCTGGGGAAAAAGTGGTATGGGAGGAAGGAATGTCCCAGCAGCACAGAGTATTTTAGGAGGGGAGTGTGCTAATTCTCTCGGGGTCAATGACCTGACCATTAATGTGATGTTTAGTGAGGACAGAGCTGGGACAGGTTCGGGATGTGAAATGAGGAATGTAGTTAAAGAAAGGAGCAGCACAGAGTATTTCAGGAAAGTCCTGTGCTGACTCAGCTATAGACAGTGGACTCTTATTGTATGCATATAATCATTACCTGCCTGCATATGGTGGGAAGCAATGTCCATGCAGCACAGAGTATTTTAGGAGAGAGGCATGCAATGGTGGGGGCTGCCACCTGTCCATTTATGTGGGCGGGCAGCATCATGTTATGAAGTGAGGAATGGAGACTGATGATGGAAGGAGCAGCACAGAGTATTTCAGGAAAGATATGTACTGTACTGATCCATTATAGACAGTGAAAGCTTATATGTATATAGTCATTCTCCTTTTTGCCACCTAAAAACAATCCTCCTGTGAAGCCACCATGCATTACTGCAGAAGTAGTAGACTTTGTTGCCGCAGCCGCCGCTGCAGCGATCCAGTGTGCACACAGCCCATACCAGATTTTTTGATGGAACTGGAAAATGTTTGACTTGTGTAAAAAGCACAGTTTAGGTTTTTACTAGAGATAAAAATGGCGTCTCGGCCTTCTCGGAAAGTGATTCAGCACGGTGAATATTTAGAGCGGGGGCGACTCCGTTGTAAACTCCAGTCCTGGGTCACATCATACACCAAGGTGCTGTGAAGTTTGACTTGTTTATACCGTGCTCCACAACAGTATAATTGGTAGTGGCACAGCCCGCTGACTGGTTCCATATGCACGGCCATGCTTGTGAATATGCATCAGCGTGAGTCGTCAATAAACGGGACAATGGGGGCCTTGTGTATGGGGGAGCTGGAGGGGATGTGCACCTCCGCAGGGCTGCTCCGTGTTCACAAATGATTGTGACTTTAACATGAAACACGAATCAGATCAGATGGAGGTAGCGTCAGGTTCTTAGCACAGAACATTACTAAATATAGGCCCCCTCTGTCATCCAGCAGATGCAACAGATGGAGATGCTCGTCCGGCATCACATGTATTGTGCATTAAGATATATGGTGTCGAGATGCTGGATAAGTGTAATTGGCCAGTGCACCTTTCATTACCGTACTGGTAATGGTTAATCTCCTTGATTTGTGCTTAGTGTGGTGTGGAAGCGGAGTATGATAGAAGAATTCCCTTATTGCTTTATTTGCAGTGTCCCTTTAAATATTCTGTTCAGCTATAGACCTGAAATAATTGTATTATACTCCAGAGCTGCACTCGCTATTCTGCTGGTACAGTCACTGTGTACATACATTACATTACTTATCCTGTACTGATCCTGAGTTACACCCTGTATTATACTCCAGAGCTGCGCTCACTATTCTGCTGGTACAATCACTGTGTACATACATTACATTACTTATCCTGTACTGATCCTGAGTTACATCCTGTATTATACTCCAGAGCTGCGCTCACTATTCTGCTGGTGCAGTCACTGTGTACATACATTACATTACTTATCCTGTACTGATCCTGAGTTACATCCTGTATTATACTCCAGAGCTGCGCTCACTATTCTGCTCATACAGTCACCGTGTACATACATTACATTACTTATCCTGTACTGATCCTGAGTTATATCCTGTATTATACTCCTGAGCTGCGCTCACTATTCTGCTGGTACAATCACTGTGTACATACATTACATTACTTATCCTGTACTGATCCTGAGTTACATCCTGTATTATACTGCAGAGCTGCGCTCACTATTCTGCTGGTGCAGTCACTGTGTGCATACATTACATTACTTATCCTGTACTGATCCTGAGTTACATCCTGTATTATACTCCAGAGCTGCACTCACTATTCTGCTGGTACAGTCACTGTGTACATACATTACATTACTTATCCTGTACTGATCCTGAGTTACATCCTGTATTATACTCCAGAGCTGCGCTCACTATTCTGCTGGTGCAGTCACTGTGTACATACATTACATTACTTATCCTGTACTGATCCTGAGTTATATCCTGTATTATACTCCAGAGCTGCGCTCACTATTCTGCTGGTACAGTCACTGTGTACATACATTACATTACTTATCCTGTACTGATCCTGAGTTATATCCTGTATTATACTCCAGAGCTGCGCTCACTATTCTGCTGGTACAGTCACTGTGTACATACATTACATTACTTATCCTGTACTGATCCTGAGTTACACCCTGTATTATACTCCAGAGCTGCGCTCACTATTCTGCTGGTACAATCACTGTGTACATACATTACATTACTTATCCTGTACTGATCCTGAGTTACATCCTGTATTATACTCCAGAGCTGCGCTCACTATTCTGCTGGTGCAGTCACTGTGTACATACATTACATTACTTATCCTGTACTGATCCTGAGTTACATCCTGTATTATACTCCAGAGCTGCGCTCACTATTCTGCTCATACAGTCACCGTGTACATACATTACATTACTTATCCTGTACTGATCCTGAGTTATATCCTGTATTATACTCCTGAGCTGCGCTCACTATTCTGCTGGTACAATCACTGTGTACATACATTACATTACTTATCCTGTACTGATCCTGAGTTACATCCTGTATTATACTGCAGAGCTGCGCTCACTATTCTGCTGGTGCAGTCACTGTGTACATACATTACATTACTTATCCTGTACTGATCCTGAGTTACATCCTGTATTATACTCCAGAGCTGCACTCACTATTCTGCTGGTACAGTCACTGTGTACATACATTACATTACTTATCCTGTACTGATCCTGAGTTATATCCTGTATTATACTCCAGAGCTGCACTCACTATTCTGTTGGTGCAGTCACTGTGTACATACATTACATTACTTATCCTGTACTGATCCTGAGTTACATCCTGTATTATACTCCAGAGCTGCACTCACTATTCTGCTGGTACAGTCACTGTGTACATACATTAAAACCTTGTCCTTACAAGATCAGCACACTCCTGTGCTGAAATAAGTGCTGCTGTGACTGTGCACTTTTTTTTTTGTAATTTCTCTACCCATCTTGATTTTATGGACCTTCCTGATGAGACAGGGATGAAGATATTATCGGACAATCTGCTCAGGCTCGGACTTGCATTAGAGGAAACAGAAAGGTTTTCAGTCCTATTTTTAATGAGCCTTTATGGAAAAACAAAAGGAAGTCATGCCTGCGGAATAAACAGCCTGGGTTTTTCCTTTCCGTATCATTTTACTGACAAGGTGGTGAGGAGAGAACGCATTCGATATTCGCTAATTGGCGCTGTCCGTCCAGTAAGCTGCTATGGGGAACAATGCCGCATTTTTGTCACCGGACAGAATTACCCAAAAACTTCTTCCTTGACTTACGGCGGATTGTTAATTTATTCATCTGTTTGTCAGAGTTTTTTTTTTCGGAGTACCTATGTGTCTATTGATTCTTGTCTCGCGGTGCCCGCTATGCGCTCTACCCCCCCCCTTTCCGCCCGCATGGCGCTCTTATTAGGAACAGACGGCATGTGCCCTCTCTTGCCAACCCCTCTGGGTTCCATCTCCTTGGCAGGATTCGGCAGCGAGGGCTTAAAGTTATGGTCGCCCTAATTAAAATTCGGATCTTGTAACTTTGTAAATTCCGTCTTATAAGAGCGCTCTGTTATTGTGCCCCCCCCACCACCTAAAAAACTTTTAATGGACTCTTTTTGGCCATTTTTCCCCCCCTTTTCCCAAGAACAACCGAGGTTTTGTTTGAGTCATTTAATCTGTCTGTATCGCCGGCTTTATTTACCTTTTTTATTTTATGCATGCCCACTTTGTGTCAGGGCTACGTCTCGGCTACACTGCGTCCAATTTCCTTTCCCGTGGAAAAATGGTTCGGCTTCAGATACTCGGGGCTTTCCAGTCTCTGCCAGGCTGGGATTAGAAAAAAAAACGGGCAGTTTCCACTGAGGATGCCCTCACCGGCTATAATGAGCCGTACTTTCCCCAGACCCGTTCCAAAATATACCCCCCTCTCGTGTTCTATTAGCGCAGCGCTGGCACCGGCTGCTGAGACATTGCAGCAGAGCACGAAAAAAAAAGTGATTTATGGCGATATCATCAGCCGACAGTTTTATTACCAATTCTTGCGATTATTCCTTTTTCCCGCAGAGAGAATAAGACATAAATATTATTTTATCTTGGTCTTTTTTAATATGTGCAAATTAAAAGTTTCCCTCCGGATGATTTTCATTCACTCGTGCGGAGATATTTTCCTGGCACCTGTTTCTACTTTTAAGGGGTTAAAGCCAAGCCTCAATATGTTTGAAATGAAGCAACTTTGTGATGCACATTGGTTAAAAATTTCCCATCGTTTTGCATCCACTGCTCCTATGCAGAACTATGTGTCTCCATGGTGTAGTTTGATCCTGCTCTCACTTTCTCGTTCACCTTTCTTTTACCTCTTGATAATCTACTCTGTGTACCTTAGTGGGGTACAGATATGAGAAAGGACGGATGCTGGATCTGACTACACGGTTTGTTTGTAGTCAGATGTGATTACTGTATCATTGAGGGATGCTTCTAAAGAGAAAAAAGTGTAGGCCAAACTAGACAAACTCTTCAGGATTTGAAAGCAAATTTTTGTTTTGTTTTTACAGCTCCTATGCAGACCTATATGTTTCCATGGTTACAGACTACAAAGTAAATCTTGTGTAGTCTAATCCTACAATCATTCCTCCTGTGTTCTCCTGCTAGTCACTTACCTACATTGGGTAGATTATCAAGATATAGGAGACAGAGAGGAGAGAGTGACTGTAGGATCAGACTACACAGGGTTTGTTTCGTAGTCTGTTACCATGGAGACACACTGGTTTGTTTAGGAGATGTAGACAAACCAAAATTTACTCACAAAGGGCAACACAGAAGAAGGGTTTTTCACATTTTGGACAACCTTGTTTTTGTGGAAGTATATCCCAGAGATGATAATACATATGGTGCTCCTGCCCCTCCATACTCTGCTACACACTCTCCGTGGTCACCTGCCCCTCCATTAAAACAAGCTTAGGGCTTGTGTAGTAGGTTTCCTCTCCGCCATGTAGGGGTGGTCTGAGGAATTGTTTTGCTAGATGGTCTTCTACATTATCAATTAGACATAGATCAGCGGGGGTCCTGCTGCTTCTGAGCGCGCTCCACTGTTTACACAGCTTCCTCGGCATTTAGAGGGGTTGTTGACAAGGAATGTATAGGGTCAGCTGCTGAAGATTGATCTGTTACTCCTACAGTTAGGGGTAGTCCTCTGTATCTTTGTAATGTTATGTTAGATACAGTCTTTACATCAGCTGTAGTATTTGTATCTTTTTTAGCATGTAGTAGCTATTTTTTTTTCCATACATTTGTATATATCTGTTTTTATATCTTTACTTTGTTCCTATAGAAATGGAGCAGCGTGAGCAACCCCCTCTTTCTGCCGTTAATCCCGCCTCAGTCTCAGGGGTTCACCGCTGTGGTGCTGACCTACGATCGTGTCGAGAGCCTCTTCAGGGTCATCACCGAGGTGTCCAAAGTCCCCAGCCTCTCCAAGCTCCTGGTGGTGTGGAATAACCAGAACAAGAGCCCCCCTGAAGGTAATCTTACAGAAGATGCTACTGCTACTACCACCGATACTGCTACTACTACTACTATTAATACTACTACTACCACCAATACTACTACTACTACTACTGCTATTACCATTAATACTACTACTACTAGTATTGCAATTACTGCCACTACTACTACTGCTACAACCACCTATACCGCTATCACTACAACTTCTACAACTACTACTATTACCATTAATAATACTACTACCACCAATACTTCTACTACTACTACTATTACCATTAATACTACTACTACCACCGATACTGCTGCTACTACTAGTATTGCAATTACTGCCACTACTACTACTGCTACAACTGCCTATACCGCTATCACTACAACTTCTACAACTACTACTATTACCATTAATACTATTATTACCACTTACTACTGTTATTACTGCCACTACTACTACTGCTACAACCACCTATACCGCTACAACTGCTACCAATAACACTATTACTACCACAACTACTACTACTATTACTAATGTTACCACCACTATTACTACTACTACCAATAATAATACTGCTACTACTACTATTACTAATGTTACCACCACTATTACTACTACTACCAATAATAATACTGCTACTACTACTATTACAATTACTCCCACCATTACTATTATTACCACTACTATTACTGCTTCTACCATTAATACTATTACTACTACTACTATTTCTACATCCACCATCTCAAATACTATCATTACCATCACTACCACTACTATTACCAGTACTACCTCTAATAATATGACTACCACTACTGCTATACCACTACTTATAGTATTACTACCACTATCATTATTACTACCACTAATTTTAACACTATACCTCTACTGTTACTACCACTATTACTATCACTAATACTACTGGTACTACAACTTATACTATTACTGCCACTACTATTGCCACTATTACTATTACTACTACTACTATCACTATTACTACCACTGTTACTATTACTATCACTAAAATTACCATTATTACTATCACTACTATTACTACTACCACTTACAACCACTACTACTACCACTATTACTACTATCACTACCTCTACTATTACAACCACTACTATTCCTACCAGTGTTACTACTGCTAGCACTAATACCACTATTACTATTACTCCTATTACTACTACCACTTACAACCACCACTATTACTACCCCTACTATTACTATTACTACAATTGCAGCCACTTATCTCACTGTCTTGTATTGACTTGTACATTTGGCCAAGTCGGACATTCATCCTTAGGATTGGTCATCAATATCAGATTTGTGGGGTTCCGACAACTGGCACACCCGCAGACCGCTGGTTATATTGTATAGTGGCCACAGCGGGTAATTGCAGTTCAGCTCCCATTTTCTTGAATAGAAGCTGAGCTGCAGTAACCCATCACGGCCACTACACAGTAGATGGAGCTGTCTGCTTCCAGCTCTGTACACTGTGTGCTGTTACACAGCTGATCGGACTCCCACCAAGCTCAAAGGTGATCAATATGTAAATCCTGGAATATAAAATATTCACGCCCTCAGGTGCACTATTAGATGGGTGTACACCCTATTTATGACTATTAGCTACATAGTATTAGCAGAAAGTCTCACAAGTGACCTTGTCCTTCACAAAGCCATTTACTGACCATTAAAAGCAGGATGTCTCTGAAGACCTAAGCCCCAGAATGAGCTGGATGCGAGTAACACCCTTGGACAGCAGCAGATAAGAGACTGCTTATTAACCCTTTCCTGACCGCTGACATTTCCTTATAATTGGGATCTGGAATACTAAAGGGATTAACATCATAACGGTTTTTGGCCAAAAAAGAAATAATATAAAAAATATAAAACACTAAACAAAAGTGAATAAATTGAATTAAAATTATATTTAAAAAAAAAATATTTAAAATGAGAGAAAAATTCAAGCAATCTAGACTCTGCCGTTTTTTATGCACAATGTATCCCCATGTGTGCAAAATGTGTATATGAATCTTCTCTTGATGGGTTTGTCCATCTTTTCGCCCAACATGAAGCAACTTTGCTAATAGTCATGATTAAAAATTATTCGGAGCCTTTGCAGAGTTTTGTGTCTCCATGGTTACAGACTACAATCCCTGTGTAGTCAGATCCTGTAGTCAGGTGTTATTCTTTCTTTCCTCTTCAGTGTCTCCATGGTTACAGACTACAATCCCTGTGTAGTCAGATCCTGTAGTCAGGTGTTATTCTTTCTTTCCTCTTCTGTGTCTCCATGGTTACAGACTACAATCCCTGTGTAGTCAGATCCTGTAGTCAGGTGTTTTTCTTTCTTTCCTCTTCTGTGTCTCCATAGTTACAGACTACAATCCCTGTGTAGTCAGATCCTGTAGTCAGGTGTTATTCTTTCTTTCCTCTTCTGTGTCTCCATGGTTACAGACTACAATCCCTGTGTAGTCAGATCCTGTAGTCAGGTGTTTTTCTTTCTTTCCTCTTCTGTGTCTCCATGGTTACAGACTACAATCCCTGTGTAGTCAGATGTTTCTTCTTTTCCTCTTCTGCTTTTTGTAGGTTATGCAGGTGAGGGAATGGAGTCATATAATCTGTATTAGGGCCTTCGAACTTTTGCCCCCCAACTGTAGTTATGGTGGAAATATTGCCCAATTCTTTTATTCTTGGGGAGATAAGCCGCCACCATTTAGTGACTGACAGTGGTGGATTCCCTATCCCCATTCTCAATTTAAAGCATGCTTGCTTAGCCAAGCATGCATGTTTATTGTGGCGCCAGAAGAGATAGTTGAAGAGAGCTCTGTAAAGCTATGGCCAGTTTTACACATGATTGCAGGACCGAACTAACAAAGTGATCAGACTACACAAGATTTGTGTAGTCTGTAACCATGGAGATCCATAGGTCTGCATAGGAGCTGTATTTTTCAAGTTTTTTTTTTTTTTTAACACGAACTTCTTGTTGAACTCGTCTAGATAAAGTGCTGCCTCCTGTGGCTGGTGGCAGAGCTGACATCACAAGAAGTCTGCCCACCTCCTCATTTCACTTGACCCTACTTCCATCTGCGCCGGAGTCCATCAGAAATCGTGGATGAAAAATTTCTACAAACCCGACTTTTTCATCCAGCAATGTCAGGACAAAAATAATGGACAGTCAACGGATCCCAATATAGTCAGTGGGGTCCCTCGGGATCTGTTGTTCTCCGAGCAACAGACTAGAAGAACGGAGATAAGGATGCAGATGTGAACGCGCCCCTACATTATCTGCCAGCCGGATCTATAGGGGAAAGCTCCAACACCCCTATACCACCATAGCATCCAGTTATGATGTCACTTAGTGTCGTGAATACTGATGTCATCACACGGGCGGCTGTTACGCGATGACTGTGTCTGGGCTGAATTTAGTCTCATTGCTCTGACCCCCCTCCCCCCCATTCTTTACCCTTGAAGTTTTGCTATAACTCCACATGTAGTAAAGTTTCTGCAGGTTTTTAGCTCCTGCCGTGCCGGAGAACACATGTCTCGCACGTCACTGTGTAAGCCGATATCGCAGCTCAGCAGGCCGGGAGTAGAGACGACTAATCATATGTAAATAAGAAGTTATCACATAGGAGGACGGTGGCGGCGCTGCGCGAGGAACCTCAGTACAGTAGCCGAAAAAAAGCGATAATTAAGCGGGCCAGATTTGGCTGGAGATGTCAGCGGAGACTTCAAGGTCTCCCCGGCTCTTCCTGCACGTCGCTTTCATTTCAGACAAATAGCGCGGTCAGACCATGAAGACGGCGGGGAATCCATCCGCCCGCTGCAGAGAAGCCGTGCTCCCGGCACATTCATCTTCATCTTCTCTCTTTGATGCTTTCGTCCGGCTGAGACGTTTATTTTTTTTCCTTAATACGTCCTGATTCTAGCGAGGGGATCGTGCTCAGTGCCTGATAGCTACAGGCTGACGCCCATCCACTAGGGGCACCGCGCAGATTGTGGAATCCATGAAGCTTTCTACATCTTAAAGGGAATGGGTCACCAATTTTATTAAACACAGATCAATTACTTTTTTTTTTCTAATCTGTTTTTATTTTCTCATTGTAAAATTTTTTTTTATTCTATTTTTTTGTTCATGATTATGGGGGCGGCCATCTTTACTGAGCTCCTCTCTTCGGTTTAACAGCATTTAGTGATCTGCTTTACAGCATATTCGGCGTGGCCATAGGCAACAATAATCTGGAACTCTCTATGGGAGAGTTTTGTGCAGGGAGAGGGGAGGAGATACGCTGTGACATCATCTGTTGTCGGTAGTGATGTAATGACGGCTCAGTGGTGTTATTTATCAAGGTGTTATCTTCTATTGTAACTCTACATGAGTGCTGCAAAAAAAAAAAAAAAAAAACTATAGAATTGGCAAGTGTCAGTCTATTATTAGGATTAGTGGCCAGTGTGAAGGTTGCAGACTATAGTGCTTATTTTTAAAATACAAATAGCAGCATAGAAATTTTTGGAAAAAAATAAAAATTCTTTAAAAATTATTTTGAACAAAAAAAAGGTCATTTTCCAGTGATACACTTTTGCTGATTTTGTGTAAATGAAGCTTCATCGTCGTATAAATAAAAAGTTCTACAGCTTTCTAATAGACTTTGTGTTTTAATTCTTCACCATTTTCCAGATCTCTGTTTGCTGTCAGTGAATGTCAGCCCTTGTGCTTATATTCGGCAGCAGTAACCCTGTATATAGTTAGTCCTGCGCTTTGCTGAGAAGTGAAGACAATTGTATCCAGTCTAGACAATGCTCTGTGAGCTAAACGTACAATTGTATCCAGTCTAGACAGTGCTCTGTGAGCTAAACGTACAATTGTATTCAGTCTAGACAATGCTCTGTGAGCTAAACGTACAATTGTATCCAGTCTAGACAATGCTCTGTGAGCTAAACGTACAATTGTATCCAGTCTAGACAATGCTCTGTGAGCTATACGTACAATTGTATCCAGTCTAGACAATGCTCTGTGAGCTAAACGTACAATTGTATCCAGTCTAGACAATGCTCTGTGAGCTAAACGTACAATTGTATCCAGTCTAGACAATGCTCTGTGAGCTAAACGTACAATTGTATCCAGTCTAGACAATGCTCTGTGAGCTAAACGTACAATTGTATCCAGTCTAGACAATGCTCTGTGAGCTAAGCATTCAATAGTATCCCATCTAGACAATGCTCTGTGAGCTGTAGCTGATGTATTACGCCCTGTCTAGATTGGGTACATCTGTATCTACTTTTCAGCTATTGGCAGGGTTAGCAGTTTCGTAAAGTAAGTGTTTCCATTCACTGACAGCAAGCAGAGATCTGGACAATAGTGAAGAATTGATGCAAAAAGTATATTGGAAAGTTGTGGAACTTTTTTTTAATATAAAGTGAACTTTAGTTGGATAAAATTAGAAACTCCTTTAATTCTGAAACTTAAGCATGGACTCGCAACATTTTACTGCCTTTTTCATGTATTTTTCTTGTTTTTAACAGTTTTGATGATTATTTTTTTTGAGTCAGAAATGCTGCAGCCTTGATGTTGCTTATAAAGGGGTTGTCCAAGTTACTTTTCTATTATTTAATAGTGAGGGGCCCTTAAACATAACAACCCCGTTAATCACCTCTCCCTAGGCCTCCGTTCATCTTAATACAGGTCCCCCTTGGCTGACATCACTAGTGATGTCCCATTTGTGCCAGGTGACGGCTGCAGCCAATCACAAGCCTCAGTGGTGACCTCTGTGACATGCCATTTGTGAAGAGGTGACCACTGAGGCCTGTGATTGGACGCAGTGGTCCCCAGGCATGAACAGAAACCCAAAACTGCCAGTGCTGGAAACAGAGGCCTGGGTAGAGGTGAATATTGCTTTGTCTTTATGGGCCCCTCAGCAGCACTATTTATCAGACAACCCCTTTAAAGTTTTTAAGAAGTAACTGAAGAATCTACTTTTGTAACACAGCATGCTCTCCCCATAGACTTTATTAGAGAACTTAAAAAGCACCAGAAAAAAAAACCCATCATAAATGTAACAGAATAATAAAGTCACCAAAAATGCTTGTAAAAAGTGCTATAAAAACCCTTGAAATTGTGTTTTTTACAACCATTTAAAAACTGTGAAAAGAGGGGCTAAAAGGGATTTATTGCTATCTGCTTTATTGCTATGTGCCACCACTTACTGATCAGTGGGGGTCTGTCCAGCAGCCATGATCCTTAGAATTAAAGGGAGTGTCACCAGACCCCGACATATTACCCCAGCCCCGCAGATAGATAGGTTAGGGTCACCTGAACGAAACAGTGTTTTCCCCTCCTGAATCGCTGCCTCCATTACTGAGATATCGCTGTTTTTTGTCAGTATGCAAATGAGCTCTTAGCAGTGGCAGCGTCTTTGTTCCTCCAAAGAGCTCATTAGCATATGACAAAAACAGCGATATCTCGGCAACGGAGGCAACGATTCACAAGGGAAAAACACTGTTGATTCTAGTGTGACCCTAACCTATCTATCTGTGGGGCTGGGTTGGTATGCTTGGGGTCTGGTGACACTCCCTTTAAGCAGTTAGTCCCTGTATTGCAGGTGGCCTAGAGCGCAACAGTACAGGAGAAGTATTACAGCGATGCCAAAACATCACAAGATTGGATACCCCTTTAAGGACTTCAGTTGGCTTAAATAGCACTTTCAGTTTTTCATGCACTTTTCAGCACTAGATGGCGCTGTATCTAAGAACATTTCCCCACCTAAAGAATGACTGTAAAACCTTGGGTTGTTGTCTTTTACCCCACTAGTTTTGGTGAACTGTTTTAGTGAATTGTTATCTTTTTCCTGGGAAAGCTGAGTATAACCAGCACACAGGGGTTGTCCCTTCATTGTATATCATGCAGCATTACAGGAGTAGAGGATGAACGAGTAGTCAGAAGGGCCATTCTGGAGTCTAGGAAAGCTGGGTGACTATGCATTAGTAGGGCCACTGTCTGAATGTTGACTTTCTATGGAAATCTGTTTCATCTCATATGGTCTTCTTCCACAGAGAGTCTATGGCCCAAGATCCGGGTTCCTCTTAAAGTGGTGAGGACGGCAGAGAATAAACTAAGTAACCGATTCTTTCCTTATGACGAAATCGAGACGGAGGCGGTGCTGGCCATCGACGATGACATCATCATGTTAACGTCTGACGAGCTGCAGTTTGGTTATGAGGTAAGTGAATCCCCTTATATGTATAGTTAATAGAGAGGACACAGTCTTATAGTGACCGTGACCCATCGGGCCAGTCTTAAAGGGATCCCCTTTGACTTCTGTGCTATCTATATACAGTGATCGGCCATAACTAATAGTATGTAGCGCCCTCCTCTGACCCATCAAGACATCTCAAGGTGTCCTGTCATATCTGGACTTTAAGTCCTCTATCTCGCTCAGGAGACAGAGCAACTTGGGTGTCGGGTGCTGATTCTGATCTTGTGACCCAGCGTCAGAACCATCCAAGAAAACCGAAGTTTGACCCACATAGAATTTGGGGGACGTAACAGTCGCTGGATAACCGCTTTTAATGTTATGGCTGATCCGTGTGCATTTGTATGGAGTTCCCCTTTAAGTGGAGACAGTAGCAGATTATCAGTAGGCAAAGCTTATACCCCGTCATCTATGGGTTTGTGGTTTGTTCTCGGCCCCCTTGGGGAATTTGGCAATGACATTATTGGTGCCAGATGCCAGACTATTGGGTTCTGTGGGAAATCGGCCCGGCGCTGCCTTCCACATTGCTCCATGCTGACTTTTCATTGCTCTTCGGAGACTTAATATTGCTGTTTACTGGACTGATTCCTTGTGATGTGAAGGATCAGTCTCAGTATTTTTAGCACTTGTCACAAATATGAATTTTGTCCTTATATATTGGGAGGGAACAGACAGACCTGTCTCTGTCTACTACATTGGTTCATGGGGTCCAGGGCTACAGTAACTGCTGACAACTATGCAGACAGAGCAGTGGGAGATGAGGAACACGGAGTACAGTGTTATTTATGGGCGAAGCAGGGTGTAAACTACTAGAAAGCTGGGTGGTGACCTGATAGGGGAAGTCTTATTAGAAAATGTCTCAATGAAGGCGATTCCTGACCCTAAAAGGTTGTGGCTCAACTTTCCAAAGTCCCAGAATGCCATATCTGTGTATTGTCATGTGTTCCTATAGTCTAATGCTATGGCATATAGCTAGTCGATGACATAATGACCAGTGGGGGACTGACCTCTCGTACCCCCAGCGATCCCTGCACAGCAAGTCGCTGAGAAGGGAGCCTCAGTTTGACCCCCATCTTGGAGCATCACCATTGGGGAGCCTCAGTCTGACCTCCATCTTGGAGCATCACCATGGAGGAGAGGCAGTCTGGTCTTCATCTTGCAGCATCACCACTGAAGAGCGGCAGTCAGACCCCCATCTTGGAGCATCACCTTGGAGGAGCCGCAGTCTGACCTCCATCTTGGAGCATCACCATGGAGGAGAGGCAGTCTGGTCTTCATCTTGGAGCATCACCATTGGGGAGCCTCAGTCTGACCTCCATCTTGGAACTTCACCATGGAGGAGCAGCAGTCTGACCTACATCTTGGAGCATCACCATTGAAGAGCGGCAGTCTGACCCCCATCTTGGAGCATCACCTTGGAGGAGCCGCAGTCTGACCGTCATCTTGGAGCATGACTATGGAGATGCCTCAGTCTACCATCATCTTCGAACATCACCATGAGGAGCCTCAGTCTGACCCCATCTTGGAGCATCACCGTGGAGGAGCCGCAGTCTGACCCCCATCTTGGAGCATCACCATGGAGGAGCCTCAGTCTGACCCCCATCTTGGAGCATCACCGTGGAGGAGCCTCAGTCTGACCCCCCCATCTTGGAGCATCACCATGGAGGAGCCTCAGTCTGACCCCCCCATCTTGGAGCATCACCATGGAGGAGCCTCAGTCTGACCCCATCTGCACAGGCAATATGTGATGGGAAAATCCATTTTCGTCAGTTTGGTTGTCAGACCAGCATCTCCCATAATAACAATTAGACAAGAGCTTGTAGGGCACTTCCATAACACACTAGTAAAAGTGACCCCAGACCTGCAGCTTTACTAAGCAGAATTATTTTCTGGCTGAGGACTTGGTGCCGTACTCGCACGTCTCTCTCATACAGGGGGCGGTGGCGCTAGGGCCGGGGTCACCTGTCGTAAACGTGTCCTGCTCAGTAGCTCATTATTCGAGGAGCGCGTTTGTAATTTCGTTGACTGTTCTCTCATTCTTCATTTCGGAGAATCGTCTGACCCTTTCTTCCCTCTCTCTGGGCCTGTAAATCAGCCCCATTTAATGCGGTCAGTAGCATGTTTAACATTTCGGGGTGCTACTAATGATCACCCAGCCTGTTCTCATTTTCCTGTAGTTTTGATCCCCTTGTCAGCGGTCAAGTTATGGATGAAGTGACGGAGATGGAGGGTCTGATTGTATCCAGCTGCTGACTCGGGGGGTGACATGTCTGTCTGCGGCAGCGTTACAAATACTTCACAACACCCCCTCATACCCCCCACTCCCTTCCTTATGCACATTTTCTCCACCGAGTCCCATGGTATTTGGCGGGGATCTGCCTGTTACTCCGTGTCCACAGCACAATGTCTCTTACTTTTCATCTATTTCCATGCTGACGCAGATCAGAGGAGCACGCTCTCTGGAGAGGGGGGTGGGGGTCCTAAGTGTGGCATAGAGGAGTTGTGGCATGTCATTACTTAAAGGGGTATTCCCATTTTACATTGGGCTTTCTGGGACTTGCATACTGATGACATATCCTTAAGGTGATAGCTGAGGATAAGTCATCAGTGAGTAAACCCCTTTAAGTCCTGGCCTGTCTGAGCAATCTCAGGGACCCCCACCGATCCTTTACTTTAACGTTGCATCCTCTGTCCTTGTTTTTTTTTCCTGCACAGTGGCGCCCCCAGCCACACAGCGGTAATAGGACAGATTGAATTTGCATGTACAGCGGTGGCGAGGGTGCATTTGTGCATTGCTAAAGCAAAGCTCTGACCCCTTTATTCTCAGGAGCTTTGGGGTCCCAGAGATAAGACCCCCACTTATTATAGTAAGGGAATGCCCTGTCACTTTATAAGATGGGAGAACTAATTTCTCAGGGGACAGGGCTGAATTACATGACCCTTATCGTACACAGGTCACTCCACAACCAGCCACTAGCCTAGCTCTTGTTCAGTCCTTGCTGTGTTCTTACATCATACTGATATGTCTTGGCTTTATCCTCTTTCTCTGCCAGGTATGGAGGGAGTTTCCTGACCGGCTGGTTGGATACCCCGGACGACTCCATCTATGGGACCACGAGATGAACAAGTGGAAGTATGAGTCTGAATGGACCAATGAGGTGTCAATGGTACTGACCGGAGCTGCCTTCTATCATAAGGTGAGTAGGGGGCATCGTGCTGTCTAATTGTCTCTTAAGTAAACCATCCGAAATCTAACAAATGCCCTATAGCGGTGGGGAGGCAGTGGTAAGGAACCAGTCATTACCCTGCAGCATCTGATAATCCAGAGCTTGTCAGGTCCGTGTCATTCTGTATGTAATCCCTTGTTGCTTTCGGGCTGACTCAGACTTCTCTTCTCTTATTGGCACGCCTTGCAGTATTTCAATTACCTGTATACCTACAAGATGCCCGGCGACATCAAGAACTGGGTGGACGCACATATGAATTGTGAAGACATCGCTATGAATTTCTTGGTTGCCAACGTAACAGGGAAGGCTCCTATCAAGGTAACGGGGCTATCATTTGCGGTAGATTTTATCTCTGCTACAGTTTTTACTTTTTCAAGCAAACTGGTATTCTCATTATAGCACGTTACAGATCGGTGGGAGGTCCGACTGCTCAAAGGGGTTGTCCAAAAAACAAGAAAGATTCTTTTTTAACAGAAACTACTGCACTATTGTCCTTAGGCAGTGACTGGTATTGCAATCCATCCTCTACAATACTGCAATACCAAGCGCTGCCCATGGACAAGACTGGTGTTGCACCATCTATTGTATTGTTTACACTGCAGCTCGTCCCATAGATAGGGAATAAATGTTTGATAGCTGGGGATCTGACCAATGGGACTCCAAGTGGTCTTGAGAACAGTGGCCCAATGTACTGTGTAAATAGACTGATAGTACTGCTGCTCTGTTCACCTCTATAGTACAGATGGCTTTTGGTCTATTTCCATCAGTCACATAGACGCATATGCACTGCTACGCTATTGACACAGATGATTTGGAGACCCCCGTACTTGTGATCACTGGAAGTCTCAGAAGTCGGACTCCCAATAATCACACAGCCCCTGTCCTTTGTACAGTTAAAAGTAGGAAAACTGCTTTAGGCTAAGGCCCCACATGGCATCCCGCAGCAAAATAGCGCTGCAGGAAAAACTATGGCAGCAACGCAACGCAGTTCTTCCCGCAGCGCTTTAGACAGAAAGTTTGCAGAGGTTTCCTCTGCGAACTTTCTGTTTCAGTTATACCTCTGGGGAAACCGCCGCAGTTTCTGTAGGTATAATTGACATGCTGCAATTTCCAAAACCATGCCGGTTTTGGAAATCGCCGCGTGTCCACCGCGCCGTTTTTACCACAAAGTGGGCATGGGATTCGTTAGAATCCCATCCACTTTGCTCTGACTGTAAAACGATGCATTTTTTTCCACGGCGTTTACGCCGTGGGTGAATCACGGCATTTACACCACATGGGGCCCCGGCCTTAAAGATCATCTTTCATGTTCTCAGACATGGACAGTATTACATACCACTAGAAACTCGACAGGGCGCTGAATTCAGGAGGAACGCCCACTGACAGTACATGGCTATGGCGGAATACTGTCAGAGTGGCCGTTCCTCACGCCCAGCAATGACGCTAGGCTGTATGGCCCGCCTTTCTGACAGTGGAGAGATATTCGTGATAAAACGAATGGCACTGATATCTCTGACACCAGGGTGCATAACGGGAAAGCTGACGGTGCGGTGAATTTAAAGGAGTTTTCCGGCCCCAGTGAGGTTTTTTTTTATACTTATGACCACAGGACAGGCCATCAGTATTGGATCACTGGAGGTCCGGCAAACCCCTTTAAGTGAATGGGACGAGCTGTAGTTAAAGCAAATCCACTGGTACATAATAAAGTGGATTTATGCAAGCACTGCGCCCCTTCACCATGCCGATCTATGGGGTTCCTGGAGGTAGGATGCCCCACTAATCTTTGATTGCCTTATCTAAGAATCCCTTTAACAATATGGCCGTTCATAGTTGTAGCGCTAACATGAGACACACATTGCCTGCGTCCTCCGACCGCCCATCATTTTTACGCGAGTTCTCTCCAGTGGCCAAGTATCCGAGCCGCCCTATATAGAAGACATCTGTCTGCCCTAGGACAGCTGACAAGAGGAATGTTAATTATAAATTTCACCCCTTGCGAATGTTAATTTAAAAGTGATCTTGCAATCATCTTCCCCAATCCCCGGTATTACCGGGGGTATCTCGCTGGTATCAGCCACCCTTTGATCCTGAGCCCTTCACACATACATTTCCCGTGGTGTCATCAGCGCCCGGATCAGGTGCTGTGATGGCATCTTCTCCGCTTGTAAACGGCGCTGTAGGTTGGTAACCCTGAGCCCCTGCCAGCGCTGGCCGTCTATCTCTCCAAGGGATTACCCTTTGCTGATGCTGGTGAGAAGGAAAAAGGAGGGGGATATGGCCGCGCAGCCCATCTGCAGTGTCGGCTGAAGGTTACAGAGAAGCCGCAGAGGGCTCGGAAAACTCCACAAGAGCAAATGATGTTTACACAGGGACCTTGGCGGTGCGAGAAGTCATTAAAAGGGAATTAAAGGGCTTGTCATCACCAGGTCTCTCCAGGAGGGAGGAGGGGTGGATGCAAATCCTACGATCTGTTTTCATTGGGTCTTGGGCTTAGCACCGCGCTACCCGACCCGAGCTGCCTGCAAGGAGAGAGCATCAAATATGTCCTGTTCCCTGTGATCCATATTCCATATGTTGACACCTCTCTTCTATCTCCTCTATAGGTGACACCTCGCAAAAAGTTTAAGTGCCCTGAGTGCACGGCCATCGATGGGCTGTCATTGGATCAGACGCATATGGTGGAAAGGTAAGTGGCCCTGGACCTTGTATATCAGTGCCCAGATACAGGGAAGGATTGGATAATCTTATCATAAATTCATTCATTTGCTCACTTAAAGGGGTTTTCCACCCCAAGGTGGTTTTTATACCGAAGGCCTATCCTCAGGATAGGTCATCAGTATCCAATCAGTGCGGGTCTGACATCCGGACCTTGTACCGATCAGACGATCTGGCTGCTCTGAGGCATCCGAAGATACTGCTGTGTAAGGGGCTGGAAGCAGCTCTGTCCTATTCAAGCAGTAGACGCACCGCTGCAGGCCCCGTCCACTGTATAGCGGTGGCACCGGGGTACTGCAACTCTGCGCCTACTACTTCCAGCCCTATCTACAGCAGCACCCAGAGGCAGATGGATCATCTGATCGGTGCAGGGTCCAGGTGTCAGGCTCCACCAATCAGATACTTAGTGGATAGTTTATCAGTATAGAAAATACTGTTGGGGTCGGAAAACCCCTTTAAGACACCCATGATGGAGGGCTGCTACTGTATGTCATGAACCCTCTGAATGTTTTCGAGCCCCCCTCTGCTCTCTCTTTTTTTTTTTTTTGAAAACAGGTAAGTTAACCCATCCTGCACCTTGACATAGCATCGCACCCAGGTGATCACACAGGCGATGGCGAAAACGTCAAACCTGATAGTTAACTCTCTGCGTGCCGTGATCAAGCCTTATTGAAACATCCGTACATTTTGTGTGGGAAGGAGTTACTGAGCCTCCTGAGGTCATATTTTTTATTTTGCCCTCCAAACCTATATTTGATGTCATGGTGTAAACAGTTTTAGACCAATCCCGGCCCTGCCGTTTGCAGTGATTGGCTAAACCGGCTCACAGCACCATCCTTTGTAATTGGCACAGTACAGCAGATGGGCATTGTACTTGGAGGCCGTCCACTGGTGCCCGGGATTATCGGAGTAAATTTATCCCAAAGATGTGTAATGCCAACCGTGACCGTATGTGTAGTGGAGGACAGCACAATGTATAAGGAAAGCATTAAAGGGGTCATCCCACAATCCTAATGTATCTCCTGTCCACACGATCAATGGTAAGTGCCTGATCACGGGGGTCCTGGCACTGAGCATTTGGGTATCAGGAGCTGGACATGCGGGATCAGCTGATTTAGGGTAGGTCCTGTATCTCGCCAGGTGACTGTGCCTTTCTACACTTCTGGGGATGGTGCCTGCGGGTAATATGAGGTCCCCACAGCCATACAGGTTTATTATAGGGACTGTTCCTTAGATTTGATGCATTTTTCTCTTTATACATCATTCTTGTCTTTTCTATGTTCATGGCCCACATTATGTTATCTGTCCCGAGGAATCCGCGGCTCAGCAGATGCTCCACAAATGTCTTGCTCGGAGGGGGTTATGAGATGAGCCCCAGTGAGTAATGGAAGACCTCATCTCCGTCCATATGTCTGCTCTTCCACCGTGCAAGCCTTATCTGTAGCCCTGGCTTGAGGGCTGATCGCTCTCCTGATGTTCTGTCAGGCACACAGTGTCAGGAATGGCAGGAATTTGGGGAGGATTGGAAGACAGAGGAGGGAATGATAGCACTTGCATCCCCTATGCCGGTCTCTTGCTGTCCGCCTGGACTGTCAGCTTAACCCCTTCTTTCCTTATACAGTTATACCAGTGGTTGCAATAACCTCATAGGCTTACCCAACCTCAATTTCACTTTATAGAATGCCAAAAATTTCAAGAGGGTCTATAGGTGAGAGCCACCATAAGTTGCCCTCTGGTCTCTGTCTGACCAGGTCCCTCCATTCTATAGTTCATTGGGGTTCCATGTTGTCTGACCCTTCCCGACCAGACAGTCAAGGTTTGGGGGCTATGATCATGGTAGATCTTAGTCTTGGTAGTTTGCACAAGTGATCATTATCCCTATTATCCATAAGGGCAGGCACTACAGACGTAAGGGTTACTGTGGGGGGCACATATGTAGTTGTGCGTGCATGCGAGGCTGGGCCGGGGCTGTGCTCACAGTAGGTTCATGGCGCAGTCTTCAGCCAGGCTCTGCTGGGTACTTGGGTTTCTCACATTCTTGAGATCACCGTGAGGTGCTGGCTGTTGGCTGGAGTTGTGTCGGACCTGTAGACTGATGATTTTCACTCTCCACGTGTGTGAATCAAGATGGATCCCCCGCAGGTAGGAACACATGGACGTCCAGCAGGGAAGCCAGAGCTTCAGCACAATGGGGGGGAGGGGGTGCTGTAAGGAATGCTCTGGACTCAATAGCTCACGTTTCTATAGCAGAGTCTAAGATGTTCTGGAGCCAATATTCTAGATATGTAATGTGCGTACTCAAATGCGTTTATATTCTATCTCTGGTTTGCACTTTATTGTGATACTACAACTCCAAGCATGCCCTGAAGCATTTGGCCTTCATGGTCTTTTAGCTGTTGATACTACACCTCCTTGACAGCCTGCAGCCTTCATGTCCTATGTCATTAGTCTGCAGCTTGTCCTTTTCCTGCTACTGTGATACTACAACTCCCAGCATGCATTGACCGGTTCATCCCTTTTTTGGCTTTCCAGCTTTTTCATATTACAACTCCCACCATTCTTTGACAGCCTTGGTCTGCAACTTGTGGCTTAGTTTTTCTGATACTACAACTCCCATCATGTCCAGACAGCTTCATCCCCTTCTACTGTGCCCTGGCAACCCTACGGCCTTTTATCATATATTACTGACCTGCAACATGTGGCTTCCAAGCCATTGGATACTACAACTCCCAGCATGTCCTGACATCCTATGGTTATTTATTCTACATCATCGAACTGAAACTTGTGGCTTCCAAGCTATTGTATACCACAACTCCCAGCATGTCTTGACAACTTCAGCCCTTTTATAGCTATCCAGCTGTTAATACTATAACTCCCAGTCTATTGCTGTAACGCTGGGAGTTGTAGTATGGCTGGAGAGCCACAAGTTGCAGACCACAGTTCACATATGGTTACACTAGGTGAGGGCCTGTCTGGTGAAGTTTTTGTGTTTTTTTTTCCATGTTTTTAGTATTTGGGTTTGTCACTCTGCAGCTCAGCCGTGTTACAAGGACACATCACCAGACGCCGTGCCAAGGTGCCAGTTTTGGCTCTGCTTGCTGTCCTGTACACAGTGTCCCATCGCCCATTTGCATGTTCTTAGAAATGTTCTCACCCTCCGGCTTCTCCATTGTAAAATTTCTGGCGCAAGCGTACCCGGGTAAATGTCTCGCAGTGTTGAACCATTTGTTCTGAGAACCACAGAGCTATTGTCTGACCCACAAGACCTTAAGGGGCACAGCAGTGGTGGCAGCCTTGTATTCTGAACCACTGAGAACTAAGTGAGCACAACGCCAACTACTACATTAACCCATTAGTTGTGGTATCCTTGTCCCGAGACCCCGGACATCACAACACCATTTCCCGACAACCTGGCTCTCGCAGCACTTTAAGGGATTTCCCACTAACACTCTGGATCCAGAGGAAAGAGATATGGAGCTGTCTATTGGAACCCCCGCTGATCACGAGAATGGGGGTCCCATTTGCCTGTCCGATTGGATCGGCAGGCTGAGTATGCCCACTGCATGCCCATAGCTGCTGGAGATAGCAGAGTTTGAAGCGGCAGTGTGTATGCTCGACCTGTCATTTTATTTTGTGGGGAAACTGGACCCCCATTTCAGAATTGGCAGTGGTTGTACCCCCAGTGATCACCATGTTATGCCTTATGCTTTGGATAGGGGCTAACATTAAAACTTGGTCCAAAACCTGTAACTGCCTCCACAGGAGATGCCCTGATCCCCCTGGGAATACCCACATTTAGGCAGGCAGGACAAGCCAAACTGTCACTGAAAATTGGGGACAATCCTGACAAATTCTGGACTGTTAGCAACCATGCTTAAAGGGGTTGTGCCGTTATGGACATTTATGCCTCATCCACAAGACAGGGGATAAGTGTCCGAATGCTGAGGACTCGACAGCCTCATCCACCTGCAGAAGTGTCCAGCGTGGCTGGAGATTACAGTCCCGGAAGCCCCATTGAAGTGAATGGGGCGCCAGTCACACAATCACACTGGCGTTCCATTCACAAGGAGGTCTTAGGGAAGCTATCGATCCCCCACCCTCTTGATCACTCGAGGCCCCTGCGATCGGACACCTCTACCACGTCCTGTGGATAGGGGATAAGTGTCCATAACGGCACAATCCCTTTAAGGGTCATTGACCCCAGGACATGGACCTCATTTATCAAAACGGTCTAATATTTGAAGTGTCATTGTTGCCCATAGCAACCAATCAAATTGCTGCTTTCATTTTTCCAGAGCAGTTTAGTAAATGAAAGCTGAGCCCTGATTGGTTGCTATGGGTAACACAGGCTGTCCTGCCAGGAGACAGTTTTGGGAATTGAGGCCTACATACTTTAGTCGATATTTGCAGCCAGACATCCCTGAAAAATGGTAAAGTAGATTTTAGTCACATTGTGATTGGGGGAGGGGGGTTCCGATATTCTGGGAAAATTCTGGCCAATACTTGCCAAGTTTTTCCTTACAGCGCACAGTGAAAATGTTGATAACCATGTCCCCTTTTCCAGAGCCCCACCTACGTCAGGGCACACCCTTGTTTAAAGTATCCCACACCACCCACAAAATGCCTACATTTTTTTTTTTCTTCCAGGACACTAGGAGGTTACCCCTTTTTGTGGGAACCTCCTGGATGTTTTGGGAGAGCAGGCAAGTATGGTTGAAGGTACAGGGTCCACTTTTTTTTTTTTTTTGGACAGCGCCACCCAGGCCGCCTGGCTGTGAAGAGAATTGCAACGTGGCCCATAGAAGAGAATGTGATTGGATGCAGTTGCCTTGTACATCGGTCCCCTTTACGCAGAGAAAAATACTACAGGGGCCACAATACTAAATTAAATATGCCATCCCTTTATGACCTGGGACTATCCCTTTAATGCCATCCTCACACAGCATGCGATAATCCCTGGCAGGACTAGACATTTAGGGTCGTTTTCTGGATTTTAGGGCGTCCTGTAGCATTGTACTTCCGTATTTGCATTGCCCTTGTGTTTTAACCCCTTCTGTTCTCTTCCTCCTCAGGTCAGAATGCATTAATAAATTTGCCACCGTATTTGGCACCATGCCCTTAAAGGTGGTGGAACACCGCGCAGACCCCGTACTCTACAAAGATGACTTTCCCGAAAAGCTGAAAAGTTTCCCCAATATCGGCAGCCTTTAACGAAGACCGCATCGTCATCTGACCGCCATGACATCATCACTCTTCATTATGGCTTAACATTCTCCAGGTTCTGGGCTGAGTGATGTCATATAGAGTACCGTACTGTATATATCATCCACTGTATAGCCCTATGGTTAATATACCTGGTATTACAGTAATGGCGCAATATCTGAATATAGCGCCACCGACTGACGGTTAATATATTTTGCCATGTGGACGAGAACGTTAGGAACAGGGAGACAACCAGTATCCAAGGTACTTCCATTACGCCACATAAAGATACTGTTGCAGAAGCGAATTATAACAACCAATGGCGTGAAAACGCTGCCCGTCCGGTTCACGCTATTTCAGCAGTTCATTCCAATCCATGGAATTGTTGCGTCTTACCAAGAATTTCAAAGTAGAAATCTACAAGACATGTTCTGTAACAATATACTTGTTTTGTATTAATTTTGACTTTATGTAATTTTATTTTCCTCTAGTCACATCCAAAGCTGCTTTCAATTCCCTGTTGGCTGTCTTTGGACGTAGAGATTTATGTCCTGTAATCTGTCAGATGTAATTTACCTTGATCTGCCATTGTAATTATCAGCTGAGCTCCCACAATCCACTACGCTCCGTTCGCAGGAGGCAGCAGAATTTTGAATGCAGGTTTGGGTGTGACTGGAGAACACATGTTATAACTGAGAGTCACTACATGATAAGTGAAGCAATGGTTTTGCAATATTGTTTAGTGTTTTAGACGGATTTACACTGTGAAATGTAGAAATGTTGTGGAGTTTTCCTTTACATCTGTAATATTTTTGTGTTCTATCTATTGAGATTTTACAGATGACAGACGAGAGCGGCGCACGACGGAACCGCGGAGCGGAGATGGGGTTTTAAAATATAGTTTATTGATTCAGGTTGATCCTCTGGAACCTTCTCAAACTGTCCTTGTGCAGTAGAAGTCACCCACGGTATTTGTAGATGTCGGATCCACCTAGTGCAGGTTCTGTTGGATGTTAAAGGGTTTTGGAGCTCTACTCCAGAGCTGCGCTCACTATTCTGCTGGTGCAGTCACTGTGTACATACATTACATTACTTATCCTGTACTGATCCTGAGTTACATCCTGTGTTATACTCCAGAGCTGCACTCACTATTCTGCTGGTGCAGTCACTGTGTACATACATTACATTACTTATCCTGTACTTATCCTGGACACCTGTGTATCTCCGCTGCCTCACTATCCTGATGTTGCAGTCACTGTGTACTACATACATTACTTATCCTGTACTGCCTGAGTTACTCCTGTTTATCTCCAGAGCTGCACTCACTATTCTGCTGGTACAGTCACTGTGTACATACATTACATTACTTATCCTGTACTGATCCTGAGTTACATTCTGTATTATACTCCAGAGCTGCACTCACTATTCTGCAAGCTTGTTCTAATCATTTACATTATGGGAAATGAACCATTTACACCATTGGCTCCACCAGCCGAATAGTGAGTGCAGCTCTGAAGTAAAGTACAGAATAAGTAATGTAATGTATGTACACAGTGACTGCACCAGCAGAATAGTGAGTGCAGCTCTGGAGTATAGCATCAAATAAACTATAGAACAGCCAGGGAGCCTTTTGCTAGTGCCAACTTTCTGTAGATAACATCATCTGTACAACCTTCTGGCAAATGTGAGCTCGTAGGAGCAATAATTGACCCCATACCCAGGTAAACATGGAGCCATCCCCTTAAATTTTTCTTAAGCGGACCATTGGTATTTTTGTGTGTATGTCCCTTTAATTACTAGCCTAACACTATATTAGAATATTATAGGGCTGTAAGCAGGGTCATGTGCCCCACAGATGGTTATAGGGAGCTGGACAGTTGATATATTACAGCCTGGGTTGGGGGGTACTTGTATTGGTACCCTAGGGTCAGTATCGGCGGCGGGTTCTCTGTTAAGCAGGCCGCCTCCTCTGCCCCCTCCCCCACAACATGAACAAACTTGTTACTTTTTAATTTTTTTTTCTTTGTCTTTTGTTGATTTTTAGATTTTTGAAATCTTTAATTTTTATTTTTTTTTTTTATAAAGTAAATCGCTCTGACGACGCTGCTTGTACTACTATGTGACATATGTACGGTCTGTGAATGATTTTTAACTGTTCGATGCTCCTTCTATAAATTCCGTTCTATTCGCCGACCTCACAAGTGCGTCCATTAATTTTCTTTCCCTTTTATTATATTCAGGTCTCGTATTTGACAAACAAGTCTCTAAGTCTATTCAGTCATATTAGGTGTATCTGCACCTGGGGAAGCTGAGTGGCAACCTATAGGGTCACTGTTAAAGCTTTAGCACTCAGCTTTCCCAGAGTCCTGAGCGACTTATCTGCTACCTTAAATCAGCATGCCGCTTTGACGTGGCGTGCCCCACGTGACCTCTAAGGCCCAATCACTGGCCTCAGCAGTGACCCCGGGGCCCATGGCATCAGAGAAGACGCCAAAGGGAGCCTAGGGGCAAAATCTGGATGCCCGAGAAAGGTGAGTGTCAGTGGTTTTTATTTCGTCCACACCTCCCCTGGGTCGCTGATTATTACACCTTGGGGGTCTGAAGATACCCCAGGGTATAATAATTGCACTTCTGGTTTGGACCGAACCGAAAATTGTGGGCGAATATTTGCCAAACGAATCTCGCGAGCTGTTCTTGAAGCTCATGTAGAAGTGAATGGAGCATGCTGGGAGTTGTAGTTTCAAGGCAGCTGGATCTCAACACTATAGACTACATTCTGTCCTTCTCACAGCTGATGGTTTGTTACAATTGTATCCAGTCTTAGCTAATCTTCCACCTAAACACCCTAAAATTCCAAACTGATACATTGTAACAAAATATCAGGACATGGTAGAGATTTGTGCTGATGATGTATTTAGCTCACAGAGGATTGTTTAGACTGGATACAATTGTAACAAACCCTCTGCTGTGAGAAGTATTCATATTATTTAAGGGAATTATTACTTGGGTTTCTTAGTGATTTCTGTAGACGTGTAACTCATGTCAGATGTGAAGCGGTAGACGTTCCTTCCCCCTTCATCTCGCCTGCTCCTTCCGGGGGGGGGGGGTATATAGTTTCTGGGGTCCTCACCTTTCCTCGGCAGGTCCCACCTTTTCTTGGTTGTCGGCCTGTTCTTAATCTGTGGCCTCCGCTCTCCATTGTCAGCAGCTCAGAGGGACATTCGGGGAGATCTCTGCCAAGAGGTTTTAGGTTTTGTCTGCGCTCAGGATCCATCCATTACTGGTTTGTCACAGTCCTGGCGGGCGAGGGGCCGGCGCTGCTCATGGCTGCCCCGCAGATTTCGAGGAGAAATTCATCAAAGGTCCATAAGGCTCAGCGCCGCGCACATCCGGACTCACAGCTTGGGAATCATAACTAAAACCAAACGTGTCGTTCCCGACCGTAAAATCCGTTTACTTAGCGCAGGTTTTACAGCTACTTCTATTACTGCTAATGCTTTAAAGGTGCGGTTGTAGCAGAGCTGAGTTTGTCATATGGTCCAAGTCCTATCCCGGGGAGTTATCTGTCCTTTTAAGTAAGACCAGGGCTATATAGGGTGAACTTGGTCGTGCAACATGTACTGAGAAAACCTAAAAATTTGTTCAATTTACGGTCATGCAACACTTTACAGGTGCAAAATTGCTTGCAACGTGTGAACTATGACCAAGAAACCAGCAGGTTTGTATCTGTCATCTTACAATAGGACCACATTGATAGTAGTTGCGAAACAGAATCAGAGCAGATGCACACTCGCCTATTCAGCAGCGCTGAGCAAGGTCACATGACTCTTTCTTGAAGCCCCGCCTTCTCAGAGTCCCAATTTATCTCTTCTTTGGCCAAGGTCTCACTTTTGGCACCCTCTTAGAAAAGCCATATACTGGGTGCAGTTGTGCCCTTTGGATCAACTTCTGTAGGACATTGCTCTTCTGTAATGGTCTGACCTGGTGACTCTTCCCCTTTAAGGCGTACTGTGACCTACCATGGTTGGACTTCTGTCTATACTGAACCATCTGTTTTCAGTATAGAAGGTGTTTATGATGATTTGTGTAGGGGTTGTAATGTTCTCCAATGCTAAAGTTCTACCGAGCTTTCCCATACTTCTGAATGGCAGTCTGCTAGTGGTTATGCAGCTGTATGTCACTATGGGGTGTATAAGAGATTACAGCACCCTGTAGGAGCTCTAATGGTGGCCCTACTGGCTGTCACTACTAGTTATACCTACCAACATCTCAGTCCCCATTTGGAGGACTCATAAACCCCACCAAGAGCGCCCACTGCAGGGACAGAATTGCATTGCCCCTGCTCCTTTAAGGTCCGCTTGGCAAGACGATCCCACGATAAACTCTACAGTCGAGAGGTTTGCCACTCGTATAGGGGGTCGCATTTTGATTTTTCCTATAGAATTAGCAGCATAGGGAGTCTCCAGAGTAAATGTATACACTGTGTTATTTGTAATAAAAAGGGAGGGGCATAACAGAGGGATTTAAAGTGTACCCCCAGTTATATAAAAAAATCATATTAGTATAGTACAGGTGACTATAAGAAACTTTGTAATAGATCTAATTAAATACATCTGTTTCCTTCTCTCCTTATCAGGCTGAGTTACTTTTTATATAGAAGTCTATGGAGAGAGAAAAGGGGAGCAGTAGGCTGCTGAAAAAGACACCCAAATAACTGCAGCTGCCACCTGGTGAGTAAGTCTGACACTGCACAGAATGAGGCAATAAATCAATTAACAGCCTGCTCCTCCTCCTCTTTCCCCTCTCCATAGACTTTTTATTCGCTATAGAGATAAATAGTCTGAGTGAAGATAAGGAGGAGGAAAGCAGCTCAATAAGTGGAGAAAGAAACAGATTTCTTTACTAAGATCTATTGCAAAGTTCCTTATATCCCCCTGTACTATTCATTTATGGAAAGAGGTTTTATAGGGGAAGGTTCACTTTAAGCATTGCCCCACCCCTGAGGAGCTACACTAAGCAGAACAGGGTTTTCTTTTATTGGAGTGTCCCTTTAACACGGAAAAGAGGAAGTGGTCAAAGGGTTTTGCCCTCCATGATGAGATATTGGAGAAAAGGGATCTGGGACCCCAAAGGGATCTAGGACCCCCCAGTGTGTTGGGGGTCATATTTTCTATACACACCTTTTAAGTCGTGGCTTTATAGACTGACTGTCTGCAACCTCTATTCTGTAGCTGTTTTGTATGTACATGGTGGAAGTTGTAGTTTTACAAGCTCCAGCTTGGGGATCACTGCTATGGAGGAAAGGACACAGTGAGAATTTTTTTTTTTTTTTTTTAGGAACCGCCATTTTTAATGGGTCATTGGCATAATACATAGAGCCGGCCGGGCGGCCTATATACAACTCACTTTTATTAATATCTTCATGTTACAATGTGTTCATCCCAGACTTGTTAGGCAAAAGCAAAAAAGTTACACAAGCAAAAACTTTACACCGAGGAACAGCAATGACATAGAGGGGTGGTCCCTCCGCTCACTAGCCCCTTAACTCTTTGCTTCCTGATCAAGCAGAATTGGCTTGGCAGTGAGGACCTGTGCTTCAGAATCAGTAGTATTTAAAGGGGCTGTGCCCAGCTAGAGCTCTGACATTCTGCTTGCCTGACAACATTCCGTGGTTGTCAGACCCGCCCCTTCTCTTACTGTACAGGACCCTCCCATGCAGCGCGTATTCTCATGGATTGAAGGATTCAAAATGGCTACAAATGTTGCAAATTTTAAAACATTGTATTGAGAAATAGGACCTTGACTGTTTGGCCTGTGGGAAATCTGGGTGACAACCAATAAAGTCACCCACTTTTCTAGACTCCCACACGGATAACCTATTGTCAGGAGTCTGGAAAAGCTGGATGATGACCTATGCGGGGGCTTTTAGGAAGACTCTTACCCAGCTTTTCTAGAAACCCAGAAAATTGAATTATATTTTTATTTTTAATAGGGGTTTGCATGATTTTAAAAAAATATGACTGCAGCGCCACATATGTCCACAGGTTGTACAGGGTATTACAGCTCCATTTAATTTAAAGGAGTCAAGCTGCAATAACAGACTTAACCCACGGACAGGCATGGTGCAGTTTTTTTGAAGGCAGCCATGTTTTTCTATTTCTTAGAAATCTATTGCTCTCTGTTATCATTCACTGTCACTGGTTGCAGGATGTTACTGTGCGCAGAAAAATGTATTTCCTCCAATAATGGCAGGTCACCTTAAAGGGGCTCTCCAACAATATATTTCCGATTAAAATACAGCCTAATTTTTCCAGCCTCCCAACTGCTGTCAGCACGCCAGCTCAACAGACTGGTTGCTATGGATACACTGTCTGACAGTTACAACCTTTAAGAGGTTTCCAAGCTATAAGTCCATAGCAACCAGTCGTCATTGATGGCCAGATCGGGGCATTGAAGGGGTGCAGAGTCTTGGCTTCACTGAAACTAGATGTTTTTCTATCTCTTGCTGCTGCAGTAATCCGATTTTTCCATTATAGCTTTAAAGTGTAGTTCCCCTTTAAATGTGTCTATGATAGATGGATAGACGTGTCCTATGACCCCTCCTCTAGGGGCGCTGCAGGATTGTTCCTGTAATAACTCCCCTAGAAATTATAGATTGATTTTTTTTTTTTTTTATATATATATCTTCATACATCTGCTGATGCTTCCATCTTGCAACTATGATGGAGTTAGGCCCTGGAGCTGATCCATCAGGCACAGGATGAAGGGGTTAATGGTCCTATTTTACTGGCATGGTAAACTTTTTGGGGTTATTGTTCAGATGTAGCTTCAAGCTCCTGGGCCTCACGACTCACCCATAATACTGATGTCTTATGTAAAGAGCAACGTGCTAGAATTTTCCCAAATTAAGTATTTCTTGCAATACCATTTTTCACCACTTGAGGCAGCAATTAATTCCTATAGCACCTCTACCTTTAAAAAAAAAAAAAAAAAAATCAAGAAAAATCCTGACCTTTGAAATACAAAAAGTTTTGAATGCCACATGAGCTGGGGAGGGCAGAGCCCTCGTTTTTATCCGTAAGAAGAGCTTTATCATATAATATAGGGTGCGAGAATACTGGAACAGTCCCTTTAAATCCCAAATTACAAAAAAATTTCTCCGGTTCCGCACACACAGGCCTGGGATCTGACGGCTACTTGTGGGACTTTTTGGTTAAGTTGTTTACTGGATAAAGTGCCCGGCTTTGTGTTATTCCATTGAAGCAAGCAGATCTTCCGTCTTTCCTGGAAAAACTAAAAAGCTTTTCTGTGTGAGCGCCCAGCGCCATAAATCTCGGGATCCTACGTCGCCATCTATTTCTGATCTGCTCCATTTTTTGAGAGCGTAAGTAGGAATGTCTCAAAAACCTCATCTGACCCAGGAGACGAGTGTCACCGCGCTGCGCCGAGAGGAAATTTACAAGCTGAGTTCTGTCTTTTTGCACTGAAACAAGGAGAGCAGAAATGGTTTGTCTGGAGGATTTCCAAAGAGCTGGAAACACAAGAGAACCTTTAATGCAGGATCCGAGGTGGACACTTAATCCGGGGGAACCTCCCTCCTACTGCGCTAAATCTAAGGGGTCATCTGAGATGTAGACCTGACGTGTGCAAAAATCTGCAGCCCATGTGGGACCTGATATATGGGGGTGTCGGAGCTGAAGCCATCTAAGATATGGAGCTGATGGCGATGGGAAGATATTTCTCAACGCACAGTAGACTTCCTTGGCCAGTGATCAGATGTGGTAAATCTGCCTCTGCCAGGAAGAACAATAGATTGTCCTACGACAATGAATTTCTGGGGGTCAACAACTGACCTACTGGTAGGTTGTCCTAGTTTCTCCCACTTTTTGTATAGCTCCACCCCAAAATTGAGTCTCTTAAAGGGGTTCTCCATGGTTTCGTTGTGGATGGGTTGGGTTTTTGAGCTGTTTCCAATCCTGGGTCATGTGATCGGAATCGGCACTTGAATCGAGCCATCTCCTCTCCTATACTCACATGGCGGCTGGCAGACTAGATCATAATAATAGTAAAGTTAGCCCCCATTACACAGGAAGTAGGAGGCGGAGCTACTTAGCCAGATCATGTGACCCATGGTCGGAACCAGCCTAGAAGCCCAAAGTTTTTCCTTGACCCCAAAAGGTAGTGTTTACTCACCCCCTGGAGAACCCCTTTAAGAGACACTATATTTTTGGGTGGAAGTATACAAAAAGTGGGAGGAGCTAGGAAATAAAAAAAAAATCCATTGCTCTTCCTGGCAGAGGTAAGGGAACCCAACAGGAGGTAAGTGATTAAACCGTCCCTGGTGCCCCCTTTAATACTAATCCTAATAACTATAAACTCTTAAAGGGGTCTTCCATTGACGCAGTCTCCCTTTATATTAGTATATAGATACAAATTTCAATCCACGTGGCAGAATTTTACAAAAAAAATTGTGTAAAAAGATATGAACCTTGCACCTTATCTCTGGGCACTTCCTGTTGCATAGGATCCTGGACTACAACGAAGTAATGTCATGTGACACGTCTTGACTCTGCTGATTGGCTTAGAGAACTTAGATCTAACAAAAAGTTATTTAGCCATCCAATAGATGGCAGTAGAGAGATGGTGTTTGTTGTACATGAAAGCTCATTTGCATAGCTTTTTCCCAGAGGGCATTGCCCGGCCTACTTGGCGTTCTCCACAATCAGAAACAGTAACCCTAGACTTGAACTCCTGTTTTAGCTAATGGTGCAATAGCGCCCCCTACTTTTTATTATTTTTTAGGACTCATTACAGATATGCTGACTCATGTGATACAATACTCATCAGATACAAGTCATATTCCCAAAATAAAATCTCCATATTCAAATCCAGGAAGGCGGAGCGATAAGCGCGCACCATGAGCCGCTGATCAGTAAGGGGGTCCTATTTTGGGTTTTAGACCCACCTGTGCTAAGAAATTACTAAATGGAGCTGATGGACTCTAGATATCTGCCATGGTTCACATAGAGCTGGCTCTGGCATCCACTATGGGGTCTGTAGGGTTGTAACAATGAAACCTTAGTGTCCTCGGAAAAGCTTGAGACTAAATCCTATTCAGGCATTAGAGCAGCAGTCTGCAACTGGTGGTTGAGGAACTGCAACTCCCATCATGCCTTGACAGCGTCCGGTTGGAGACCTCTGCTTTACAGAATATCATTCATATTTCCACCAAAAAACTGCTTATATTAGTATTTACAAATAAATAGGCGAATGTTACAAGAACGTAATGGAGCTGGATACATAGAAGATACACACCCTGCAGGGGGCGCAGTGCAGACCTGAAGTCGCTGGGAGAACGTGGCCCACCATGTGTAATTCATATGTTCCACGTATAAATGGCTGATTTGGCAGCCCTATTAGTAAGAAGCAGCGGGGAGCCCCTCACAGAGCAGGAGGCTGCGTCTAAAGCTGGCGACACACAAAGCAACAAATTAACTTAATATTCTCGTGTGTGTGCAATAATCACAATGTGTTGGATCTTTTTTTTTTCTTTTTGTGGGGGATGTATAAGGAGAAGGGACCCTCTTGTGAGACTCCAGGCATCAGTGGACCCTCTGACCTTCGCTACTTGAGACATTCTTTGGGGTTCAAGTCACTTTATTATGACTTAAAGGGGGTGTATCACCAGAACCAGTATAACCACTTATCCCCACAGATAGATAGGTTAGGGTCACCTGAATCAAACAGTGTTTACCCCTTGTGAATCCCTGTCTCCGTTGCCGAGATATTGCCATTTTTGTCAAATACTCTTTGAAGCAACAAGGGGGCTGCCATTGCTAAGAGCTCATTTGCATATCAACTAAAACAGCAATATCTCGGCAAAAGGGGGTCCGATTCATAAGGGGAAAACACTGTTTGATTCAGGTGACCCCGACCCATCTATCTGCAGGCTGGGTTAATATGTTGGATTCTGGTGACATAATCCCTTTAAGCCCATAAATCTTGCATAGTCATCTCCATACAGCCCAGTGCTGCCTAAACCTGGCACTACTATGACCCTTGGTATGGGCAACTTCCATGGCAGCTTCATAGAGACAGCTCCTGCAGCTACCATTGGGGCCCCACTTCAGATAGAGACATTGCAGGAGAAATGGCAAAAAGGTTGATGCCACCCACATGGGAAGAGAATTCTTGGCCGTCCATGGTTCATGTGGGTACCATAGAGACAGTTCCTGTAGCTACTATGGGACCAATATACTTAGGGGCCCCAGTACCATGGACAATATAGGCCTGCTCAAGGGCCAGAGACTTAACAAAAGGAGAAGTGGTACAAGGCTGATGTCACCTTTGATATAACATGGGCTTTCTTGGTGTCCTATGGCTCATATGTGGTAGTTGCCACCAAGCTCGTGTAGCCACTATGGGCCCCATCCATTAAGGGTTATAGGTTGGTCCTTTTCCCCATGGGAAGTGTACAAACCATACCCTCATGTATATCCTGGGCCAGTAAGGGGGTCCCATCTTGGAATTTATTGCTAAGAAATGCTATATAGAACAGATGGACTCAAGATATCAACCATGGTTCACCACAGCGTTGGCTCTGACATGCCATGCCAGGGGCCAATAATAGGTCCCTATTTTGGGTTTTAGACCCACCACTACTAAGAAATGCAAAATTGAGCTTTTGGACTTTCAATACCTTCCATGGTTCCCCTATACAGGTGGCTTTGGTATCTTCTATGGGGCCTGTAGATAAGGTTAGACCTATCTCGGATTGGCCCCAACCCCATGGACAATACCCAACCTCTATGCTCACAAGGGTCATACCATGTTTTATGGTATATGGCAGAATACTGGAGGAGCCCAAGGGTCTTCTTTTGCCTTTGGGGACCCCTCCCTTTTATAACCTTCCTGTTTAGGCCCATTCATGACTAAGAATGCAAAAAGATGCTGAAAGTAAAAAAACTCAGCAAAGCAATCCATTACCCAAATGTTATACCAGAGGCTCTGTGTGAATTGGTGGCCGCACCAAGACCTTTCCATAAGGCTCCTCAGGACATTATATAACCCTGAGACACCAGGCAGCTCTGCCTGAACATCGCAGTGGCCCAGGTAGAGTCCAAGCCCCCCTGCACCCTCCTCAGAAGGGTCCACAATAGAAGGCAATGGGATTTCAGAGAAGGCCATCAATGGGCGCAGTCTTGGCCTCCCCCATGAAGGTCAATTATCCCTGAATTATTGGCGTTTCCTGTGAAGCAGGCGTCTCATGGGTGGTAAGCTTTTAGTCCTGGGGAGGGTAAGTAGCAGGCCCCCCCCATTATAAAGCGTGGGTCTGCGCCACGGGGCGGCTGGAGTGTCAGTATTTGCCGGTAGCGCTGTCATGTGGCCCACGACATGGCCGCGCTGTGTTCTTTGGCTTTCATCCTGAGCGCCGCGATGCTGGAACTCTTCCGGTCGGGTTCAGCGTTCAAGTCGTAACCATTAATTCCGGGTCCCATGCCCGCACTGCTGAAGAGGCCGCCCATGTGCGCTTGACCTACGTGAGAGCCGGGACCTGGGACGCTGAGGAACTCTGAGACTCCCCCGGCGGAGTGCGGATGAGTATGGGGGGACATGCAGGAGGAGACGGTGTCACATGGTACCACGCAGGCCGGGACTGGAGATCCGCCATTGTTATTGCCGATCCAAGACGGGTTCTGGATCTAGAAGAAAGGAACAGACAGAGCGGTGAGCAGTGCAGAAATCTTCATACAGCACAAGCCATACTACAGTGATGTCCTATATAGGGCACAGGGTTAGAAAAACATGGCGGCTTTCTTCCAAAAAAAACAGCGCCAAATATGTCCACAGGTTGTGTTTGGTATTGCAGCTTATTCTGCTAATGTATAGACTTGATACAACTGTAGCAAACCCTCAGCTGTATGAGTTCTAATCTTTCAGTTGATATGTTTTACCTGCACTGATACAATGTAACAAATAGGACAGAAGATACATTTGTGCTGCTGATGTGTTCTGCTCAGAGCGACCTAATAAAACCTCTAATCTTATAGTCTACAGTACGCATGTACTTTGTATCTCAATTCCTCAACATATTCAAGATCTCTGCTTGCTATCAATAAATAAAAAGCCATGCAGACTGAATACTTCTCGCAGCTGAGGGTTTGTTACCATTGTATCCAGTGAAAGCAACCATCTGTGAGCTAAAGACATCAGCAACACAAATCTCTCTCCTGTCCTGTGTGCTACAATGTATCAGTGCAGGTGACATGTGTCAGTCTGGAGTCCAGGTGGTTTAGCACACAGAGGATTGTCTACGCTTGTTGTAATTGTGACAAATTCTCAGCTGTGAAAAATGTTACGTAAGGGGTTTTCAGCCTCAAAATATAGACAAGTGTGTTCCATTCACTGACAGCAAGAAGAGATCTTATGATTTTCAAGTACTCAAGATCAATGCAACTGTCTAAAGGCTGAAAATCCAAACTCCTACTTACAGCATTGGGGCTGCTACAATGTATCAGTGCAAATAAAGCTAAACACAGCAGCATCGCAGACCTCTTGATAGCTTGTTACATTTTACCTGTGCTGATACATTGTAACGATCTGGACTCCAAACCTTTGAGCTCAAAGAGGATTGTCCAGACTCAAAACAATTGTAGCAAACCCTCAGCTGTGAGAAATATCAGACCAGAACAGAACTTGAGCCTCTGGATGTACATAGGAATGGTCTCCATCACTGACAGAAAGCAGAGATATTAACAATAGGGAGAAATTAATACTAGAAATTTGTAGAATTTATACAAAATGAAATTTAAAAAATTGATATAAATATCAATTTTGCAAATTTCTAATATAATTTATATCAATTTTATTAATTTCTACTATAATTTTTTAAAATTAGAAATTTGCAAAATTGATACAAAATTATATTAGAAATTTGCAGAACATCTTTTAATACAATGAATAATTGTAATAATAATTCTTTCCCCCAAAATTGTGCCAAATGGTAAATCAATCCTCATTGTACTGTGAACGCTCCAAAAATCCTATAAAAATGCAAATTGAATGTCGGAAATCTCCAGCCCCAGATTTAGGATGTAAATTTATGAGCGGCTGTAATTCAGAATTCATACTACGACGTCTACTGTATTTCATTGAACCCAAATTCGTCTTTATCTCCAGCTTTCTGAGCTGCCACAAAATATCTAAAAGCCAATAGACTTTATTCAGTTCCTTTTGATGGTAGAATGCATTAAGAATTGTAACTGGAAACCGCTCGCTTCCCCCGAAAAACCTCTCAATTAAAATAAAACCCCGTATGACCTGAAGGCACCTCGGCTATATGGCGGCTACACTTAACGCTTAATGCGCTGTGTGACAAACTCACATGAAGAAGAGTAAAGAACCGGCCTGATGTATAATAATGTATAGTACTATAATAAGCTGCAGTGCCGCTACAGTGTACTGCCATAAATACATGCTGGGAGAGAATACATAATACTGCCATACAGATCCTGCAAAATAACATCATACACAGCCTTCCTTACAGAGCCCACATATTTCTCCTACATGACAGAGCCATATAAAGCCTACATAATAGTGCCATACAGAATCTACGTAATACAGCCATATAAAACCTACATAAGTGTTATTCAAAATCTATATAATAGTGTTATGCAGAACATATATAATAGCACCATACAGAACCTACAAACTTCTCCCAAACAAAACCTTACATAGTAGTGGCATACATACAGTGCGATACAGAACATACATAGTAGTGTCATAAAGTATACATGTAATAGTGCCACACAGAACCTATATAATAGTGTTATACAGAACCTACATGATAGTGCCAGACACCACAGTATATACCAGGTGATTGGTCATTATTACTACTAAGCCCCACTGACAGATCAACTTCAAGACTAATACCGAGAGATGTAAATATTATCACTAACACTTATACCATGTAACATATCATGAATAATACCGATACCATGTAACATATCATAAATAATACCGATACCATGTAACATCATGAATAATACCGATACCATGTAACATATCATAAATAATACCGATACCATGTAACATATCATAAATAATACCGATACCATGTAACATATCATAAATAATACCGATACCATGTAACATATCATAAATAATACCGATACCATGTAACATATCATGAATAATACCGATACCATGTAACATATCATGAATAATACCGGTACCATGTAACATATCATCACCAATACCGATACCATGTAACATATCATAAATAATACCGATACCATGTAACATATCATAAATAATACCGATACCATGTAACATATCATGAATAATACCGGTACCATGTAACATATCATAAATAATACCGATACCATGTAACATATCATCACCAATACCGATACCATGTAACATATCATCACCAATACCGATACCATGTAACATATCATCACCAATACCGATACCATGTAACATATCATCACCAATACCGATACCATGTAACATATAAATAATACCGATACCATGTAACATACCTTCACCAACACTTCTACTATGTAAATATCACTAGTATTGATACTCCTTAAGATATCATCAGTACTGAGACCATGTAATATATCACCAACACCTATACCATGTGACATATCATGACATATACTTGGGGGCCCTGGTCACAGATTTTGCTTCCACTTCTCCCCCTGAGCAGTTGTCCTGTGCTCTTACTCACTGATACACACTGAGCTATGCCTCGGGGTCCCTCAGGGCTGTTACCAGGAGCCAGTGTTTATTTACCCCTGGCCCCAGTATAAAGGTTACAGATATTATGATGAGGCTGTGGCGGTTGTATTTCCTAGGACATTGGCAGGCACCAGGTCATCTTAGTGCGGATGCCCCCTATGTCCATTGACGTGATGGTTCATACTTCAGGCCCCCCCATATCATCCCTAAGGAGCAGGGGAGTAATCTGGGAAGGAATGCAGAAGAAAAGCCTCCAGATGTGGCGGGGAGAGCCCGGATTCCAGCAGTCTCCCTGCAGTTCTCCTGCTCATCAAACATTTGACCTCTGCCTGGTGCAGCTCATTCCTCCTCCTCTCCCTCATCTGCTGGGCTCAGTGATGAAATGCACAATGACCAGGAAGTCAGAAGTGTCAGGGGCTGTCATCCTGCCTCATCAGTCTCTCTACAGTCTCCAGACCCTCTATCTGTCTGCTCATGACACCAATGCAGATGGATGCAGGCCCAAGCAGAGGCAGATAGAATACTGATACCAGCAGTCCTATGTAAAATCACAGTATATTGTAATATTAAAAAGTAACAAACTTAACAATCTGATTAATTACTGCTCACTGAGCCAGGTAAAAGCATGGTATGAATGGAACACATGCCCAGTGTGCCAGGCAGCAAGAAGACAACAACATGGCATGATCAACTTCTCACTGTTCAGTCAACACCTAACCACTAAGCCAAGAACAGAAATTCACATGTGAAACCTACTCACAAATGTCAGTCTGTATACCCAGATATATGCATTAAATAGTTGCCCACTGAGTCATGCTGCAAGTGTTTAATTATTGCTCACTGAGCCAGGTAAAAACATGGCTTGAATGGAACACATGCCCAGCAAGCAAAATGTGAAGAAGACATACCTAGAACAAACACCTTCTCAGTGTCCCATACACATGCAAAATAAAGTCAACACCTAACCACTAAGTCATGAACAGAAATTCACATGTGAAACCTACTCACTGAGTCAGTTCAAATGCTCCATGAAACAAATGCCAGTCTATACACTCAGATATGTGCATTAAATAGTTACTCACTGAGATGTGCTACATATGTTTAATCATTACTCACTGATCCAGGTAAAACATGGCATGAATGGAACACAAGCCCAGTGAACCAGGCAGGAAGAAATTCCTGAAACAAACACTCTCTCAGTGTCTCATAGACATACAACATAAAACCAACACCTGACCACTAGGCCATAAACAGAACTTCACATGTCAAATCTACTCACTGAGTCAAATCAAATGCTGAGTGCAACAAATGCCAACAAATTTTTATTGTCCCATATATACCTTCAGTATAAAACCAACACCTGACCACTAAACCATGAACAGAAATTCACATGTGAATCCTACTCACTGAGTGAGGTCAAATGCTACATGCAACAAATTTCAGGATATATACCCAGATATGTGGATTAAGTAGTTGTTCACTGAACCAACAAGTACAGGGACAGCATGAATACATCACTTGCCTAATGAGCCGGTTGTACAAGCTTCAAAACTCACATGATCCCTTTCTCACTATACTTCCCCCCCCATTTGCCCACTAAGCCACGTGTAGCATAAAAAACACATGCATACATTCAATGCCATTCAACCTATTTTTATGTAGATTTTTATGCTGTACCTAGCTTAGTGTGCTGGAACTGACTCAGTGAGTAGTTTTGACATGTAGATTTTTGTTTGTGGCTTTATGGACAGGTGTTGGCTTTGTGCTGCATTTGTGTATGGGATATTAGTATCAAGTATTGTCTTCTTGCTGCTTGTGTAAATGGGTCACTGAGTATTTGCTCCCTTCTTTGCATGTTTTTACCTGGCTCAGTGAGCAGTAATTAATTTTATACTGATAATTTCTTGACATGCTGTGTATGGTTTTGCCAGTGTCTGTTATATGCCACATGTGCTTTGACACAGTGCTTAAGTTTTGTATTAGGTCTCATACTGTCTGTGTACCTGGCTCAGTAGGTAAGTGTTAGTTATTTGATGATTGTGCATCTAACACAATGGGAATATATATTTATTTTGTGGTATTGAGTTTTGCCATATATGTACCAGACTGGTGAGTATTAACTTGAGTGTTCAATACATGCTGTCTATGCATGTGCACTGTCCTCAATTCCAAGATGTCTGTATATGTGGCTTAATGACTAAGGGAATATATCCTATCTATAGATCTAGCTTAGTGGTTAAGCAATATGTGGGTGTTATTATGTTGTTTATGTAGCTCAGTGACCAGATGTTTAATGCGTTTTACTTTATTGGTAGTGTATTTGTGATATTCTTTACTTCTTGCTCAGTGGGCAGGTGAATGGAATGTATCCTATCTAGATATCTGGCTTAGTGGGTAAGCAATCTTGTGGGCGTTGATTTCATATTGCTTGTTTATGTGGCATCATAACCAGATGTTTCTGCTCTTTGCCTTTTAGGTGTTGTATTTGTGACACATTCTTTTTATCTGGCTCAGTGGGTAGGTTTCATGTTGCTTACCTGGGCATAGTTTTCTGCTCGTGTCAGTAGTGGCAGCTCGTAGGCTGAGGAGAAGTGAGTTCGCACTTGTTGCATTTGCCCAAATCTCTCCCTTTTCCTCCATTTCGCCCTTCGATTCTGGAACCAGACCTAGAAGATGAGAAAAGGTCAGTAAGCTGCCATAAAGGCATCAAGTATGTGATCATAATCCCAAACGTAAGTACTCTGATGACTAAGGTGACCAGAGCCGCTTGATGGACCTATTCAGGACCTTCATGGAACAAGCAAGAACTGGAAGGCTAAAATGAAAATATCATTTACGTGACAAGCAGAAGGCTGGTAGATGGTTAAAACTAAGCAATCCATTTATGTCAGATCACCCTGTGTGCTGGGGCGGCTCAGTGGTTAAGACCACTCCTTGGTTCAGTCTTATGCTGTTGTTTCAATTCTTCAATATACTCAACATCTCTGCTTACTGTCGGTGAATGAGACCTATGCTTGAAGTCCATGCAGCTGAGAGTTTGTTAACAGTTGAATCCAATCTGGACAATCCTCTGTGAGCTAAAAGACCTAATCGGACATCTCTCTTCTGCCCTGTGTGTTACAATGTATCAATTTGGAGTCTAGGTTGTTTAGTTCACAGGGGATTGTCTAAGCTTCATAACTGTGACAAATCCTCAGCTGTGAGAAGTGTTGTATCCATGGGTTTCAGCCTCAAAATATATACAAGGATCTTCCTGTTCACTTGATAGCAGGAAGTCATGAATTTTTCAGTTACTTAAAGGGAATGTGTTCCGTTTTCTTATTTAAAAGTTATTAAAAGCAGATAGTGAAATCTATCACTTTTTTCTAATATGTTTATATTTTGTGATTGTAATTTTTTTAATTCTATTTTCTGTACATGATGATGGGGGCGGCCATCTTGTCTGAGCTTCTCCTCTGCTCTGTTAACAGCATTAAGTGATATGCTTTACAGCACAATCATTGCCATAGGCAGCAATAGTCTGAAGTTGAATCACTGAGGTCTATGGGACTGTTTTCTAGACATGTTTGGTGCAGGGAGTGGGAGGAGATAAGCTGTGACATCATCTGTTGTCAGTAGTGATGTAATGATTGGTCAGTGGTGTTATCTTCTATTGTATATCTGTCTGTGATGTATGTGAAGTCACTGCTGCAAAGAAAACCATTACAGGATTGGCAAATGTCTACTTTTAGGTCTAGTGGCCAGACTGAAAATTGCAGATATAGAACTTTTTTTTTTATATATATATATATAGTGACTTGGAAAATGAAAAAAATAAATAAAATAAAATAAAATAAAAAAAATCAAGATTTTTTTTTTAAATATATGTAACATAAAAACTTTGTTTATACAGTAAGTAGGTCATAGTTTGGTAACACAGACTGAGAATCCATAGTACGGATTACTCTGTTCACTTGTTACAATGTATCAGTGCAAACAATCCTCTGTGAGCTATACATATCTGCAGCACAAACCTCTGGCAGTTTTGTTACAATGTATCAGTGCAGAGATTTTTAAATTAAAAAAATAACTGCAAGGTCTCTTAGAAATCTGCAGAACGTTCCATTGCACAATGATAAAGTGTTAGGTACATAACTAAGTGATGTTTTACTCTGGACTGGCGCTGATATCATTGGGCGGAGCTAATGTTTCGCCATTATGGCAATACATATGTATCGGATTCTCCTGAGAGGAGTTTTTCTTGTTCCCCCTTTGATGTGAGTGTGCGAGGCACCATCCGCCTCTCCTCGCACTGAGCACATGTACTGGCCATATAACGTGTACTCAGCATTTTTCAGGTGATGGATGTTACAATGTTCTGAGCTTGGTGATAAATGTATCAACGTTCTCACATATGGTGAAGCCATAACAGCTCTGCGAGTGTCCGGCCGCCACATATCTGCAGAATCACAATTGTTTAACACTCCTCAAGTAATTGTCACCCAGCTTTTCCAGATGCCTGAATGACAATGCCTGATTCTCCGCTGCTTGTATCAAGGCTTATCTAAGTAGTTCAGGGCCCTGGGATGGTTGAAGAGGCCACAACAGTTATCACCCAGCTTTCCGAGAAACAGATCTATCTTTGGCAGCTGGAGCTCTTCTAGTCACTGCTTAAGGACGAGGTATATGAATGTATGTAGCCAGCGATGGCGAACCTCGAGTGATTCTTCCTGCGAATAATCACACAGTTCGCTCTCAAGTTTCGTCATGATATCGATGGGCCCCATGTGACCACTGAGGCCCAATCACAGGCCTCAGAGTTATCCCAGGAGGCTGGAAGAAGCCGGAAAAGAAGACCGGACACTACAGCGGTGACCAGGAAAGGCGACTAGAACTGTTTATTATTTCTCCGCACTTCGCTTAGGTCTCCAATTATTCTACTCTGAGGTCATCGATGGCGAATCACAAAAATTTCCAGTTTGGCCATGCCCAAAATTTTTGGAAAACTCGTAACAAACCAGTCCCCTCATCCCTACATGTAGCTAAACCACACCCATGGGATGAAAATGGTGTGGTATTCTGCGCCAAAATCCTTGAGCATGAATGTCTGCACAATTTTGCTATAAAAAAAAAAGCTGCTTAACCCCCAAAATCGCGCAACCATTAACAATGAATTTTAAAATCACGCAAAACGTATCTCGGCGCGGTTCTCGGTCTCTCTAGTTATATCCTGGGCCTTTGTATCTGCTCAAGTTTATTGTAGACATTGCTAAGATTTATGGAACGGTCTGTGTTGCCCATAGCAACCAATCACAGAGCTGCTTTCATTTCGTATAGCACTTATGAAAAATGAAAGCTGCGCTGTGATTGGTTGCTATATGCTATGACTGGTTGCTATGGGTAACTAAGACAGTTTTGCCTTTAGACCGTTTTCATAAATGTATTCCAAGGTGGCCTCAGTGCAAAAGTAATGACACCCCTTCTTATCCTAGTGGGTATTCCCATCATCCTTTCATCATCAATGGCAAACCCTGGGATTCCAGCGCAGAATCACGTTCCTACATCGCATGGCATCGTTCCATGCAGCACATTACGGGGAGGGTCATCAATCATTTGTCAGGTATCGGGGCGGCCAATGGTGTCAGGTACCAGGGGGTCTTCCCGGCCTCTGCTTCCCATTTGACATGGTGGATGAATAGGGATTACCAGGGGGCAGCGGTGTCAGATCAGTGACAGACATCACACCCGGCAGTGTATGGGGGAATACAGGGTTCAGGGTCCCTGTTACTAATGGAGAAAGGGGGATGGGGTTAGATGTCTTATCTTTCAGTGTACTGTCCCTTTAAGAGTGAAGATGTCTTGTCCTTTAGTGTACTGCCCCTTTAAGTCAATGGGATGGCTATATCTGAAGCTCCTGGATGTGAAGAATTGATGAAAATGATGCCAAGGGGCCATTAAGGGATCAGCATTAAAGGGGCTGTCTCACAATGGACATTTACCATCTATAAGGCCCAGGCACTAGAATGAGGGTCCCGAGCCCCCTGTTCCTCCTCATTGCATGACCACATTTAGGAGTTTGACTGGAGCGGTGGTCACACACTGTACTCCCATCCAGTGAAAAGACCAGGGGGTCTAACCCATATTCTAATAATCGGTGGGGCCCCCATAGAGCAGACATTTTTCACCTATCATGTGTATAAGTGATAAATGGGGGATATCCCCTTTAAAGGGAGTCTGTCACCTGAGCCTGCATATCAATCCAGCCCTGCAGATAGACAGGTTAGGGTTACCTGAAACAAACAGTGTTTCCCCCTTGTGAATTGGTGGCTTTATTGCCGAGAGATCGCTGTTTTTGTCAATATGCAAATAAGCATTTAGCAATGGCGGTGCACTTGTTGCTCCAAAGAGCTCATTTGCAGATTGAAAAAAAGAAATATCTCAGCAATGGACGGAGCGATGAACAAGGGGACCCTAACCTAGCTATCTGTGGGGCTGGGGTCATATGCTGGGACTGGGGACACACTCCCTTTAAACCCTTGATCTCCTGATTGTGATCACTAATGAGTCACATGACTCAGGATGTTAAGGGGGGTTTCTAGATGTATATAAATAAAGCATAATCTTAGGAATGGAAAAATTTAGCAATTTTCTAGTATATTTTTTTAAATACATTTTTCTAATTATTTTTCAAATTCTCGACATTTTTAAGATCTTTGCTTACTATCAACGAGTGGGAAATTTTTTTTTACAGTGTATCAGTCTAGACAATCCTCTGGGAGCGGCAACACAAATCTCTGTCCTGTCCTGATAGTTTGTTACAATGTATCTGTGCAAGTTAAATGTATCAGTTTGTCCAGAAAATGATCTAGACTGGATACAATTGTAGCAAACCCTCAGCTGTGAGACGTATCAGGTCAGGAATCTGTAAACAAGAATATTTCAACTCATTGACAGCAAGCAGAGATCTGTTGAAATAGGACAAGAAAATCCCGTTAAGATCTGTTCCTATGACAAATCTGCAGGTCATAAAGCCATTTGGAAGTGGAGGATTAACTACCAGGTAGGATCCTGGGAAAGCTGGGTGTCAAGCCAATAGAAAACAGTCTGTATTGGCTTGATATACATGATCCAACACCATCACACTGCATGTGCACCCTATACTATATACTTCATCCTGGGGCTTAGCTAGGGGGCGCCGACTGGTGATGTGCCCCAGGTAATGGGTGCCAAAGGGAGTCCATTACTAAACCACTCTCCCTTTGCCATGGTATTATATACAGATCTGGGGTAGAAACTGGAATATTTGCCCCAAATGAAGGTGACTGCTATGACTCTATGTCGCCCCCTCCCCCTATTAGGTGAAAGGGTGCAATACACTGCCATGGATCACATACTCATAAGTCAGATTTATGGACTTTTCCCTTAAAGGAGACTTTTATAGCTGTGGTGAATATTACATGTCCTGCTGGGACCTCCATCAGGGGGTCTCATCATTGTAGGCTTGTGGCTCCCCGGGGGTCATCCTATAAATAGTCCAGGGGGCTCCGCAGTGGGATGAATATAAGGCAGCGCTATTAGGATTTATATTGTGATACTTATCGGATGGTAATATTACAGATGACACTGTGGCCCCCCTGCGGCCCCTCTATTTGAGGGGAATCTCAGAGCACACTGTCAGCATTGTGTCCTGGGAAAACAGCTTGGGATGAGGGGGTCAGATAACTGCTGCTTGTTTTCATTACATCTTTAATTTCCTGTAGCCTGTCCTTTTCCCTAACACCACCCCCCATGGATAGGTGGGGGAAGGGATATGGAGGGCGGGGGGTGTTAGACATGGCCGTCAACAGGTCGGGAAACAGATATGAATTCAACGAGTAAAGCCATCTATGCTTCATACAGGGATAGATCAGGTGTAGCTGCTGTGGAACCACAAGTCACAGCATGCCCAGACCTTACTCCACAGACAAGTGACATCTAGAATATGATTCACTATAGAAACCTCAGCGAGAACTGCTGCAGAACCTCTTTTCGTACAGAAATAATGTGTTTCATGTCAGTCCTACTGGTTTGAACCTTCGAACATTTCTATTTGCCAAGAGGTTCTGCAGCAGTTTACATGTTTATTACATGGATCATTGTCCAAGCTGCTGCAGAACCTCTTTTTACGCAAAAAGGATGTCAGTCGCTGATAGGCTTGACACTTACATTTCAGTTGTCAAAGAGGTTCTGCAGAAGTTTAGGGATTATATGGCTCATTGTACAAGCTGATGCGGAACCTCTTTTATAGAGAAAGGATGAATTTGATGGCAGTAGCTGATTGGTTCGAAGCTCACATTTCAGTTGTCGAAGAAGTTCTGCAGCAGTTTAGATGTTTATTATATGGATTGTTGTCCAAGCTGCTGCAGAACTTCTCAATACTTGTACTTTTGACTTATTTAGCTCACAGAGAACAGTCCAGATGCAAATGTAACAAACCCTCAGCTCCTTGGCCTCCACTTTCTAGGGGCTTCCACTACTCCATCAGCACCAAGAATAAGCCAATCCCCTATGTAGACTCCACTTTGTATTTTTCCTGATGCAAAGCTCCAAATCCTCTGCATGATCATAAAGAAAAATAATAAAATTCTACCTAACCGCACCCATCACTAGGGGGAGCTCAGGAGCGGACTGCATGCTGTTTATACATTAAGCTCAATATGCAGCAAACTTTTGAGCTCCCCCTAGTGGTGGCAGAAAAGTGCATCTGTATAAAGTAATATAATAACATTTTATAGCACTCTGTTCTAGGCAGCTGGCACATGGCACAGACTCCATGCTGCACACTTATCCTATATACACATGTAACTGTGTGAAATCACGGTACCTGCACTCTGGCCTCAGTTAAGTCAGTCCTCATGGCCAGCTGTTCCCGGGCATAAACATCTGGATAGTGCGTCTTCTGGAAGACTTTCTCCAGCTCTTCCAGCTGGTAACTTGTAAACGTGGTCCTGTTCCTCCTCTTCTTTCCTTTGTTGCTCTCAGACTCGGCTTTGTCCATAGGCAGATCACTGCTTCCCCGATCCTGCGAGCCCTTCCCTGATCCTTCTTTACTCAGATATCCGCTGTCCATTCCTGGGGGTTCACTATTTGGCGTTAGAGAAGTTTCTTTACCTAAAAAGGGAAAATAGATTTATTTATTTAATTATTTCGCTTATTTATATAGCGCCAACATATTCCGCAGCGCTTTACAGGTATTGTCACCACTCACTGTCCCACATAGGGATCACAATATAGATAATAGTTCTCTATAGAGATAACAATACAGGATAAAGCTGCACTCACTATTCTGCACTGAGTTATATCCTGTATTATACTCCAGAGCTGCTGGTACAGTCACTGTGTACTTACAGTCATGGCCAAAAGTTTTGAGAATGACACAAATATTCTATTTTCACATGATCTGCTGCCCTCTGGTTTTTATGTGTGTTTGTCAGATGTTTTTATCACATACAGAAATAGAATTGCATTCATATTATGAGTAACAGAAGCTTATATTGACAGAATGAGTTAATGCAGCAAGTCAATATTTGCAGTGTTGACCCTTCTTCTTCAGGACCTCTGCAATTCTCCCTGGCATGCTCTCAATCAACTTCTGGACCAAATCCTGACTGATAGCAGTCCATTCTTGCAGAATCAATGCTTTCATTTTGTCTGAATTTGTTGGTTTTTGTTTGTCCACCCGTCTCTTGATGATTGACCACAAGTTCTCAATGGGATTAAGATCTGGGGAGTTTCCAGGCCATGGACCCAAAATCTCTATGTTTTGTTCCCTGAGCCATTTAGTTATCACCTTTGCTTTATGGCAAGGTGCTCCATCATGCTGGAAAAGGCATTGTTGAGCGCCAAACTGCTCTTGGACGGTTGGGAGAAGTTGCTCTTGGAGGACATTATGGTACCATTCTTTATTCATGGCTGTGTTTTTAGGCAAGACTGTGAGAGAGCCGATTCCCTTGGCTGAGAAGCAACCCCACACATGAATGGTTTCAGGATGCTTTACAGTTGGCATGAGACAAGACTGGTGGTAGCGCTCACCTCTTCTTCTCCGAATAAGCTGTTTTCCAGATGTTCCAAACAATCGAAAAGGGGATTCATCAGAGAAAATGACTTTCCCCCAGTCCTCAGCAGTCCACTCCCTGTACCTTTTGCAGAATATCAGTCTGTCCCTGATGTTTTTTCTGGAGAGAAGTGGCTTCTTTGCTGCCCTCCTTGAGACCAGGCCTTGCTCCAAGAGTCTCCGCCTCACAGTGCGTGCAGATGCACTCACACCTGCCTGCTGCCATTCCTCAGCAAGCTCTGCACTGCTGGTAGCCCGATCCCGCAGCTGAAACACTTTTAAGAGACGGTCCTGCCGCTTGCTGGTCTTTCTTGGGCGCCCTGGAGCCTTTTTGGCACCAATGGAACCTCTCTCCTTGAAGTTCTTGATGATGCGATAGATTGTTGACTGAGGTGCAATCTTTCTAGCTGCAATACTCTTCCCAGTTAGGCCATTTTTGTGCAGTGCAATGATGACTGCACGTGTTTCTTTAGAGATAACCATGGTTAACAGAAGAGAAACAATGATGGCAAGCACCAGCCTCCTTTTAAAGTGTCCAGTGGTGTCATTGTTACTTAATCATGACAGATTGATCTCCAGCCCTGTCCTCATCAACACCCACACCTGTGTTAATGGAGCAATCACTGAAACGATGTTAGGTGGTCCTTTTAAGGCAGGGCTGCAATGATGTTGAAATGTGTTTTGGGGGATAAAGTTCATTTTCTAGGCAAATATTGACTTTGCAAGTAATTGCTGTTAAGCTGATCACTCTTTATAACATTCTGGAGTATATGCAAATTGCCATTAGAAAAACTGAAGCAGTAGACTTTGTAAAAATTAGTATTTGTATCATTCTCAAAACTTTTGGACATGACTGTACATTACATTACTTATCCTGTACTGATCCTAAGTAACATCCTGTATTATACTCCAGAGCTGCGCTCACTATTCTGCTGGTGCAGTCACTGTGTACATACATTACATTACTTATCCTGTACTGATCCTGAGTTACATCCTGTATTATACTCCAGAGCTGCGCTCACTATTCTGCTGGTGCAGTCACTCAAAAAATCTGTATGTAGACACTGACCAGGAGGCACTTACAGGTTTCAGCTCTGAAGCCAGCACAATTATGGATACAGTTCTTGTGTACTGTTCTGGTCCCAATATATCTGTGTTACCTGCTCCTTCAAGAACTAAATCCACATAGAGGGACGCTATATAAATAAAATGTATTATTATTATTATCAGATTGTGGGTTTGTAATAATGGGGTCAGACTGGTGTAAGCCCCCCAATTAGCTGATATGTATTATCTACTGAAATCAATGTCATCCAGAGCAGCGCTCATGAGTAACTTACAGTAATACAGACAAACCCCAGAACAGGTTTCCTGTAGGGTTAACCCTATTCTTTCCTTTTTGCCTTGTTATGACTTATGGAATTATAAAAATTTTTCCCAGACTGGCGTCGTTGTGTATTCGCTTATGTCGTGGTGAGGACTGTAATGCGGGTTTCATGGTGACGGCTGCCAATACCGGAGTGAGGTCAGATATATTATATGGAGCAAAACCCCAAAACTAAATCTGCAATTATGTAAGAGCAGAAATCCCACAGAAGTATAAAATATTACAGAACAATTCTATTATACTGTATACACGGAGCACTACAACCCCCAACATGACCGACCACTGGATATGACCATAATACAATCCTATTATACTCTATACATTGATCACTACAACCCCCACTGGACACGACCATAATACTATTCTAATATACCATACATATAGAAAGCCACTACAACACCTAATCTCACCCAGCTTTCCCACATATTAAACTTGTATAATTCCTAGAGTTAAAGGGGAAATGCTTCTTAAAGGAGAAGTCCACAAAAACTCTATTTCTCTAAGTATCGCTCAGTTTACCCCTGACTTTGCATCCATCAGTATGTAGGATTTGGGGAAGGGAGGGATGAATAATTCATTTCTCATATCTGGCTGCGCAGACGTCTATTATATCTAGAATTATGAATCTTCTGAGACCCTGACTCTGTGATGAGTAAGATTCCTCGCCTTGTCCGGGCGTCCTCCGAGGGGAGCCGCTGCAGCCTCTGCTCCCGTCTTCTTCATCTTGATCCCACTCACCCTTTTGTTGGATGAGTTGGAGGCCAAAGTTCACAGGAATCAAATGCTCCCTGAGCTGGAGGATTTAGAAGGGAGATTTCACAACTCAACTTTCTGTGACCTCTGAAAGTCATTTCATCTTCCTACACCCACAGCCGCACATTAGATGGTCAGCTCATATGGTGGTACTGATTCATTACCGCCATATGGATCACACAGGAGGGAGATGTATGGCCGCACAGAGCCTGCAAGGCTTTGGATAATCCCGCCAGAGCTGGGGGACCTGCCTTCACTTATCTCTCTGACTATATGAGGTCTGTGTGCAGATTCAAAGCTATAGGGGGCGTAGAGGCAGCCGGGGGGCCCGGAGCCTGGGAGGGCCCCAATGCCACATAAGACGACACCAGTATTATAAATGGCACATGGTAGGCGGGAGACGTCTGTTACAGATGTATCTGGAAAAGTTAGACTTGTAGAACTAATATGGATTTCGTGTTACACCGTACTCCAGTCACATCCAGAGCTGCAGTCAGACATTTCCTGGAAACAGTTTTAAAAGTATAACTATTCTGTGAGTCCCACAATTGAAAAAGGAACAACTTTAAAGGGGTGTGAAAACTTTTGCAACACCCTTAGGTCTGCCCTCATACATATACACACGTGGACAAAATTGTTGGTACCCCTCGTTTAATGAAAGAAAAACCCACAATGGTCACAGAAATAACTTGAATCTGACAGACTAGAATTTGGCAAACTACATGCTGACAAGCCACAAAGCTTCTGGGAGAATGTCCTATGAACAGATGAGACAAAAATTGAAATCTTTGGCAAGGCACATCAGCTCTATGTTCACAGATGGAAAAATGAAGCATATCTTGAAAAGAACACTGTCCATACTGTGAGACATGGAGGAGGCTCTGTTATGTTCTGGGGCTGCTTTGCTGCATCTGGCACAGGGTGTCTTGAATCTGTGCAGGGTACAATGAAATCTCAAGATTATCAAGGGATTCTAGAGAGAAATGTGCTGCCCAGTGTCAGAAAGCTTGGTCTTAGTTGCAGGTCATGGGTCTTGCAACAGGATAATGACCCAAAACACACAGCTAAAAACCCCCAAGAATGGCTAAGAGGAAAACATTGGACTATTCTGAATTCTGAAGTGGCCTTCTATGAGCCCTGACCTAAATCCTATTGAGCATCTTTGGAAGGAGCTCAAACATGCCGTCTGGAAAAGGCACCCTTCACACCCGAGACAACTGGAGCAGTTTGCTCATGAGGAGTGGCCAAAATACCTGCTGAGAGGTGCAGAAGTCTCATTGACAGTTACAGGAATCGTTTGATTGCAGGGATTGCCTCAAAAGGTTGTGCAACAAAATATTAAGTTAAGGGAACCATCATTTCTGTCCAGGCCTGTTTCATGAGTTTTCTTTTTTAAAAAATTCTGTTGAAGCCTGGTTGGAAAGCAATGTCTGACTTTCATTTTTCCTTTTCATAGAATTTTTATATATTATTACTTTTGTCAGATTCAAGTTATTTCTGTGACCATTGTGGGGTTTTCTTTCATTAAACAAGGGAGGGGGAACAACAATTTTGTCCACGTTTGTAAGTGGGATCTGCTGACACATATCTAAGAATGCATTTCCAGGATGTATCCTTAGAATAGGTCATCAATATGTGATCGGTGATTGGTGGAGGTCCAACACCTGGGACCCCCACAGATCAGCTGGATGAAGAGGCCACAGCATGCGGGTGAGCACCACAGCCTCTTCATCGAATATCAAGCACAGCACCATACATTGTTAGTGGTTGTACTTTGATGTTGCAGCTCAGCCACATTTACTTGAATGAGACTGAGCTGCTGCTGTACCATATGATCAACGAATATGAAGTCATCGACTCAGGGAAGAGACCCCATCCAGACCCCACTGATCACACACTGATGACCTATCCGGACAACAGACATCTATATATAAATCCCAGAAAACCCCTTTAAATGACACTAGGATGAGGAGGAGGCCGCCACTGATATTTTTGCAGCTATCCAGCCGCGCACCACTGCTGGGACCCCCACCAATTTTCTGAAAAGGGATCCTACGTCCCTATTATTGCAGCATATATGATCCATTCAAATGGAGGTCTTTGGGGGTCCCATCAGTCAGACACATCACTTACCCTGTGGATCGGTGAGAAGTTGTTGCTCTGTGGACTACCCCTTTAAAGTCAGGAGGTCCCTTTAGGTTACTATGTATCAGATGTTTACACTTATAGATACTTTGTTTCAATTTTTTGCTACATTCTAGTGGCACATCTGGGGTTAATCTCCATGTCTATGGCAGATGTGGGTGAAAATCTGGACCTTTCTTGCAAGATTTCTACCGTATAGATAGTGAGATCTGCCCATTGCACGGCACATGTCGGGGTCACATATGGAGACGTCTCCACTCCAGTGTTCATTTTTTTTTTCCTTTAGGTGAAGATCCCCTTTAAGGAGCTGCTATAGATACCTGTAGAGCAGCTGTAAATAAGGATACATTAACCTCAAAGGCGGCGGTGACAGTATTGAGCTGAAGCAGGGGCAGCGGCCGGTGATAACCTAAAAACTGGGCCATAACTCTGCTCTTTGAGGCCCTTCCTGACCGATATCAGAGGCTACCCAGAGACAGACAGGCGGCTGTGGAGGAACAGAGGTACCTGGCCCCTCTCCTCGGCCATAAAACTGCTCAGTGGGCAGATAAGGGCCATGTGCTGACAGATCCTCACCTGCTTCAAAGGCCCACATTGCTCAAGAGGAAGGTGTAAGACCCAAAATGTCAGGATGGGGCCAAATCTGGGGCTAGCTCTGCTAAATTGCATCATGGCCAGATTTAATAGGAAATCCCGCGCCTGATCCAGATGTGCAAGAGGAAGCCTCACATTGACTGCATTGAAGTTCCTGGACCCCAATGCAAAATCTGTAACAGGACCCAGAGGGGCCATAGGACCAGGGCCCGGGTGTGACTGCAACCATTGCACCCCCTATAACTATAGCCCGACTATGGCAGATCACTTGTAGGCAGTCAATCATGTGATCCTTTTGCAGCTCAATACCAGTTGAGTAAATCAGACTAAGCAGCAATACCAGGCCCAGCCACTATGCCATGTATGGCACTGTTACCGGTATAACATGAAGAGCCTGCAGGTGTTTTGACTACCCTGTCCATCAGCTGATCTGTGAGGGTACCAAATGTTAGACCCTCACCCATAGGCCATTAATATAAGTCTTGGAATACCCCTTTAAATATATCACATTAAAGGGAATGTAGTATCAGAGAATGACCTATGATTTAAATGAATAATAGACATATTTTTTTAAGAATTTGCAATGAATTTTCTTTATCTATTTTCAGATATCTCCAGTTTTCATTCTGAAGTCTCACAATACTCTAACTCTTCCTGTTCTGTAGAGATCACGTCTCACCCGTCATCTCATCATCAGTACAGGTAGGATTACAATGACCGCTGTCGCCTATATAAAGATAAGATCCACCACTGATAATAGATCAAGTCACAGCTCTCCTCCTCCCCCTCCCTGCTAAGTGACCTCTACACAGGTCACAGAGCATGCCCACAACAGTCTCCCATAGAAGTCAATGAGACATCTTCAGACTACAGGCTCTTATGGTCCATTTGGCAAATTTCTGATTGCTAGAGCTCAGGCAAGATGGCCGCCCCCAAAATTATGTAGATAAAAAGAATTTTAAAAAAAACCAGATTAGATAAAAATAATATCAGTATCTGGTAAAGTATATAGGTGATACATTCCCTGGTCTGTGGTATTATATAGCATAGTGTGTTATAATGTACAGTATAATATTGTACGTATAATATAGTATAGTATATAGTATAGTACAGTGTTATATGGTATATTATGATCATGTATATTGTAATATTATATAGTATATGATCATGTATAGTGTTATATGCTATATAATGATCATGTATAGTATACAGTATTATATAGTATATGATCATGTATAGTATTATATGGTATGTTATGATCATGTATAGTATATGATCATGTATAGTATATGGTATATTATGATCTGTATAGTATACAGTACAGTATTATATACTGTACTATATGATCATGTATAGTGTTATATGGTATGTAATGATCATGTATAGTATACAGTATTATATAGTATATGATAATGTAGCGTTTATTATGAGTATTACTATATATTATGATAATGTATAGTATAATATAAGATAGTAAATTATGGCAGCTCTATAGAATTAGAACTCTCCACACTAACATACAATGATGGGGGATGTAGTGCTCTCAGTATCACACATAAGAAGCCTGGATACACAGGCTCATATATATAGTATCCAACATCTTGGGCTTGGATACACAGCTCAGCAAACAGTATCACACATGATAAAATTAGACACATCAGATCAGTAGTATCACACATAACACAGTTAGATACATTAGCCTAGCATACAGTATCACACATGATAGGATTAGCCACCCAACTCAACATACAGTAGATACATGGCTAGGTGCGCAGTGTGAAGAATGTAAAGATTAGATACATCAAATCAGCAGGCAGTTGGAATTACAAAGTGTGCCTCACAGACTGTGCAAAACATGACCGGCTTAGATACACGGCTCATCAGTACAGCATAACACAATAGTACTAGATACACACAAGATAGGCTAGACTCTGCTTTCAGTATCACCAATGATGGGCTTAGATACATTGCTCTGAGGCACATCATTAGTCAACATTGAATAATGTTAGTACACAGTCTCAAAGACAGTATCACACATGACAGGCTTAGATACTTTGTTCTGTAGATAATATCACACATGACAGGCCTAGATACTTGGTTCTCTAGATAATATCACACATGATAGGCTTAGATACATGATGTAGAGAGAAAGAAAAAACAGTTTATGCACACTTGAAAAAGAGCTTGTCCCGAAACGCGTTATGTGTTTTATTCAATTGGATTAAAGACTACACTCATTCTGGGCCAGCGCTCATCTGCCTCCTCTTTTTATCTGGAGGCTTAGATACATGGCTCTGCAGACTGTATCACACATGACATGCTTAGATACTCTGCTCAGCACTAAACTGTCTCTAGAAATAATGTGAGTTCACGGCCATGATGCCAGATCTGCCTCCCCTTCACCTTGCAGTCAGGAATTGCCGGAATTACATCTTATAAAGTGGTCGATTTGTCAAATTAGTTTTCTTATTGCAGCCATTTCCCCATGCGAGGAGGTGATGATGTGACTACTGTGTGTACAACGTGTGGGCCGCAGAAACCCAGCTCCATGTCTATTAGAAGTGACAGCAAAATCCCTTTTATCTAAGGCAAAATAAAAATTCATGATATTTTCTTTGGCAGCGCCGGTCGGTTTGGGGTAACGCAGCAGTCGGGGTTATAAAGCCGCACTTCAGCAGATTCCAGTTTTATCAGCGCTCTCCTTGCTTGGATTGTAGGTGTCTGTGAAAGTGTCTCTGTGTGTGCCAGCTGCCGTAACACCCGCCCCAGACCCCGGCTTCCTGTTAGTGATGTCAGGCCCCAGAGCAAAAGTCGCTTAATGCAGCCTCCCCGCCTGTGTCTGACCAGCACTGAATCAGTAGAGAAATAGGATGCATGGGTTAATAGCTGCTGGCGTACTAGAGATCCCATCATGTCCTGAAGCTTCCAAATAGCAGGAATCGGGGGTATTTCTGGGGGAGATACTGAGCCCTCTGAGTCTTGGGGACACTAACAAGTCACTTTCCCCAACTACGGGTCTCTGACTAGTACATTATAGTCTAAGAGCATGTCTCCTTTAAAGCCTGTAAAGATCCCAAGTTACATCCTGTATTATACTCCAGAGCTGCACTCACTATTCTGCTGGTGCAGTCACTGTGTACATACATTACATTACTTATCCTGTACTGATCCTGAGTTACATCCTGTATTATACTCCAGAGCTGCGCTCACTATTCTGCTGGTGCAGTCACTGTGTACATACATTACATTACTTATCCTGTACTGATCCTGAGTTACATCCTGTATTATACTCCAGAGCTGCACTCACTATTCTGCTGGTGCGGTCACTGTGTACATACATTACATATTCTGTAGAGATCTCCTGTAGTTGCTGTGGCCCCAGGGGCCCTTCCGCAGAGTCAGTGTGAACCTGCACATGGCTTCCTCTCTCCACTATGAATACAATGTTGCCAGTGGTACAGAGAACAGGCATAAGTAGTGGGCACAACCCCATGATTGTATGCATCGACAGGATCTTGGAGCCCAGACGCCCATTGTTCTTCTATTGCTGACCCATCATTATTAGAGTTCCAGGGAACCCCTTTTAAGGATCAGACAGATATTATTCTATAGCGCCTCCTATTGTTTACACTGCTGATCAGCCCCCTTTGGGAGGTGCTAAAATTTAGCAGTGATTGACAGCTCCGCTCTAAAGCTAGGAGTCCTGTAATGCCTCAGTCCTGGGAGCTCTCCCAGTTATCAGCACTGCCATACACGGTCTATGAGACCCCAGACCATAACCTTTTTTGCTTCCATTAGAATTTTGTGACCCAAATCACTTATTTTTTTTAGACTCCTTTAACGAAAATTGCCCCCACACACAGAGCGCTCAATGTCAGTCTTCCTTCTACAGCCCAATCATCACACCTCAGTATTACAGCAGTGGTGCTGAGGTCCTGACTCATTGCTGATGGGAGGATATTTGGCTTATTTTTCTTTACTGACTGTTAATAAATTTACTGACAGTTGGCTCCAGCAGCAGCGCGGTGACATGTGTTAGTTTTTGTGGAAGCGAATGAAGCCCCCCCACCCAGCTCCTGGAAACATCCATTGTCCTAACAGAAATTCCTAGAGATATTCCAGATCCATCTCATCTCTGGGCATAAGAAATCCTGACAGCCATTATACTGCTCACGTGAGTTACTGGCAAAGGGTCAAGTGGACATCCTGGCACTGGAATATAGAGTTGTAACCCCAGGAGTCCTAGGAAAGCAGAATACATCTATATGTAGTAGGAGTGTAGCTATAGGGGATGTAATAAGAATTATACTACAGAGCTGCACTCACTATTCTGCTGGTACAGTCACTGACTACATACATTACATTACTTATCCTGTACTGATCCTGAGTTATATCCTGTATTATACTCCAGAGCTGCACTCACTATTCTGCAGGTGCAGTCACTGTGTACATACATTACATTACTTATCCTGTACTGATCCTGAGTTGCATCCTGTATTATACTCCAGAGCTGTACTCACTATTCTGCTGGTGCAGTCACTGTGTACATACATTACATTACTTATCCTGTACTGATCCTGAGTTACATCCTGTATTATACTCCAGAGCTGCACTCACTATTCTGCTGGTGCAGTCACTGTGTACATACATTACATTACTTATCCTGTACTGATCCTGAGTTACATCCTGTATTATACTGCAGAGCTGCGCTCACTATTCTGCTGGTGCAGTCACTGTGTGCATAAATTACATTACTTATCCTGTACTGATCCTGAGTTATATCCTGTATTATACTCCAGAGCTGCGCTCACTATTCTGCTGGTACAGTCACTGTGTACATACATTGCATTACTTATCCTGAGTTACATCCTGTATTATACTCCAGAGCTGCACTCACTATTCTGCTGGTGCAGTCACTGTGTACATACATTACATTACTTATCCTGTACTGATCCTGAGTTACATCCTGTATTATACTGCAGAGCTGCGCTCACTATTCTGCTGGTGCAGTCACTGTGTGCATAAATTACATTACTTATCCTGTACTGATCCTGAGTTACATCCTGTATTATACTCCAGAGCTGCGCTCACTATTCTGCTGGTGCAGTCACTGTGTACATACATTACATTACTTATCCTGTACTGATCCTGAGTTACATCCTGTATTATACTCCAGAGCTGCACTCACTATTCTGCTGGTGCAGTCACTATCTACATATATTACATTACTTATCCTGTACTGATCCTGAGTTACATTCTGTATTATACTCCAGAGCTGCGCTCACTATTCTGCTGGTGCAGTCACTGTGTACATACATGACATTACTTATCCTGTACTGATCCTGAGTTACATCCTGTATTATACTCCAGAGCTGCACTCACTATTCTGCTGGTGCAGTCACTGTATACATACATTACATTACTTAGACTTTCCTAATAGGGTATTTAAAAAGGAGTTTTCTCAACCAATCTCAACCCCTTTAAGTGCTGAGATTGACTTGATCAGACCCTCCTTCTTTCTCTCTCATTCCTTCTCCTTATAACAAGACTTCCTGAACCCATAAAACAACGGGAATGCTGGGAAAGTTGATCGTCTGCCGCTCCTTGGCCTGTCTCAGCATTCCCCACTGGGTCTTATATCTGGATTTGCTAATTTAGATTTGACCCCTATACGGAGGTCCCTGCACCTTTAAATGGCCCTATACTAAGCACAAGTGACACGTTCACCATAGGGGTGCCAGGGAAACGTCTGGCAGACAAGTGGTTAAACAACACTGTATCAGTCACGTGACCGTCCGTGCAGATGTTGTATATGGCCCGGGCCCAGGAATAATAGACATGATTCCTTGTATCAGAGCAGACATAAGTAGCTTAAAATGGTATTGAAGCATTTTATGGTCCGTAAACATTTATGGAAGCGCAGATCGCCGTCCAGAGAGCATTCCGATGATTCAAAGACATATGGCAGCATTTATTTAAAGGGATCGGCCACTACAGAAGACAATCTGGTCAAACTTTAAGATATAACTCCATCTTTCATTAAAATTGCCTTTATAGGCAGCAACGATGCTACATCGCTACTGTAACTCAATGTGGTGCTAGTTGGAAACCATCAGCAAGTAGGTAACCTGCTGTCATAATTCAAGATATTGCTCCACCGTTGGCTAAAATTGGGTCTGCAGGCCGCAAGGATACTTCATTGCCCCTGTAGCTTAATCTGATGCTTTCTGGAAACTATCAGCAAGTAGGTCTCCCGATGTCATAGATAATAGTTTTTAAAGTATGGCTCTACTTTTGACTAAAATTGGCTTTTCAGACAGCAAAGATATTTCATTGCTACTGTACCTCAATTCGGAAACCATTAGCATGTACAGTGCCTTGAGAAAGTATTCGGCCCCCTTGAACTTTTCAACCTTTTGCCACATTTCAGGCTTCAAACATAAGGATATAAAATTTTTATTTTTTGGTGAAGAATCAACAAGTGGGACACAATTCTGAAGTGGAACGAAATTTATTGGTTATTTTAAACTTTTGTAAAAAATTAAAAACTGAAAAGTGGGGCGTGCCAGATTATTCGGCCCCCTTAAGTTAATACTTTGTAGCGCCACCTTTTGCTGCGATTACAGTTGCAAGTCGCTTGGGGTATGTCTCTATCAGTTTTGCACATGGAGAGACTGAAATTCTTGCCCATTCTTCCTTGGAAAACAGCTGGAGCTCAGTGAGGTTGGATGGAGAGCGTTTGTGAACAGCAGTTTTCAGCTCTTTCCACAGATTCTCGATTGGATTCAGGTCTGGACTTTGACTTGGCCATTCTAACACCTGGATACGTTTATTTGTGAACCATTCCATTGTAGATTTTGCTTTATGTTTGGGATCATTGTCTTGTTGGAAGATAAATCTCCGTCCCAGTCTCAAGTCTTTCAGACTCCAACAGGTTTTCTTCCAGAATGGTCCTGTATTTGGCTCCATCCATCTTCCCATCAATTTTAACCATCTTCCCTGTCCCTGCTGAAGAAAAGCAGGCCCAAACCATGATGCTGCCACCACCATGTGTGACAGTGGGGATGGTGTGTTCAGGGTGATGAGCTGTGTTGCTTTTATGCCAAACATATCGTTTTGCATTGAGGCCAAAAAGTTGGATTTTGGTTTCATCTGACCAGAGCACCTTCTCCCACATGTTTGGTGTCTCCCAAGTGGCTTGTGGCAAACTTTAAATGAGACTTTTTATGGATATCTTTGAGAAATGGCTTTCTTCTTGCCACTCTTCCATAAAGGCCAGATTTGTGCAGTGTACGACTGATTGTTGTCCTATGGACAGACTCTCCCACCTCAGCTGTAGATCTCTGCAGTTCATCCAGAGTGATCATGGGCCTCTTGGCTGCATCTCTGATCAGTCTTCTCCTTGTTTGAGATAAAAGTTTAGAGGGACGGCTGGGTCTTGGTAGATTTGCAGTGGTCTGATACTCCTTCCATTTCAATATGATCACTTGCACAGAGCTCCTTGGGATGTTTAAAGTTTGGGAAATCTTTTTGTATCCAAATCCGGCTTTAAACTTCTCCACAACAGTATCACGGACCTGCCTGGTGTGTTCCTTGGTCTTCATGATGCTCTCTGCACTTTAAACAGAACCCTGAGACTATCACAGAGCAGGTGCATTTATACGGAGACTTGATTACACACAGGTGGATTATATTTATCATCATCAGTCATTTAGGACAACATTGGATCATTCAGAGATCCTCACTGAACTTCTGGAGTGAGTTTGCAGCACTGAAAGTAAAGGGGCCGAATAATATTGCACGCCCCACTTTTCAGTTTTTTATTTTTTACAAAAGTTTAAAATAACCAATAAATTTTGTTCCACTTCACGATTGTGTCCCATTTGTTGTTGATTCTTCACCAAAAAATAAAAATTTTATATCCTTATGTTTGAAGCCTGAAATGTGGCAAAAGGTTAAAAAGTTCAAGGGGGCCGAATACTTTCGCAAGGCACTGTAGGTATGCTGCTGCCATAAGTCATAGTTTAAGCTATGGCTCCACCTGTGACTAAAATTGGCTCTACAGGCAGCAAGGAGAATTCATTGCTACCATAGCTCAAACTGATGCTATCTGGAAACCATCAGCAAGTACGTATCCTGCTGTTAAAATATAGTAATGCCTCTATTTCTAGGTTTTTCCTAATTTTGAGATTGAGATGGCCTGTAGGGGTAATAATCAGACCCATCAACTTTCCACAGCATTGGAACACATACAAGTAGAAATTGTAGATCGGTCAACAGCTGCTTGCTGACAGTTTTCATACAACCATATTTTTGCTAAAGTAGAAATAAACTGAAAAGAAAACTGATATTCAGAATCCATTGTATTGTGCTTTCCTTTCCCATGCTTTACACTGCAGGACTGCTTGTTCATAGTGACTGCTGTGTATATGGAGGATGGTGAAGCGGGCCATGCGCGTATACGGTGTGGGGAGGAGACCCTGCCCAGGGGTGTTATTCCCCCCCCCCTCCGTGTACTCTACATCTGTCTCTATGGTTACAGCTATGAGTGACGGTGTATATAACCTCCAGCCCGTGTCACCGGTATTGGAGATGACACCTCATCAGACTGAAGTATGTAGAAAGCAAAGTGTTTGTGTTCTAGTCTGACATGTGGCAGCCACAACATCTCCAGGAAGAAAAATCATCTCCTCAGGACAGGAAGATTTATCCAAGGAGTGAAGGAGGAAACATAAAAGAACACATCTATAAATCTGTCTCATATGTATCTTATGTATCTATCAATCTAGTTATCTATGGATCTATCTACCTATCCATGGAACATGTATTAATATATCCAATCTATTTATCTGTCCCTCTTGTTTTTTTTAATTTCTATATCATCTCTCTTATATCTATGGATCTTTGTCTCTCTATCTATCTATCTATCTATCTAACTGACGCCCCTTCAGATATCCTTTTATTATATAACTGGGGTGTGCACTTTATTGCAACTCATTAGCAACAAACAAACTAATAAACACAAAATAATAACAATGATGTAACAAAGTAACAATTCTATTATACAGATATCTTATTGTGGGAAGGGGGTTGTTTAACTCTGTCTCAACAGATCTATCTATCTATCTATCTATCTATCTATCTATCTATCTATCTATCATCTTATATCTATCTATCTATCTATCTATCTATCTATCTATCTATCTATCTATCTCATATCTATCTATCTATCTATCTATCTATCTATCCATATCTATCTATCTATCTATCTTCATATCTATCTATCTATCCATCTATCTATCTTCATATCTATCTCTCTATCTATCTATCTATCTATCTATCTATCTATCCTCTCTCTCCTCATATCTATCTATCCTCATATCTATCTATCTATCTATCTATCTGTCTGTCTGTCTGTCTGTCTGTCTGTCTGTCTGTCTGTCTATCTATCTATCTATCTATCTATCTATCCATCTATCTATCCATCCTCATATCTATATAGAGCAGCACCAAAAAACAGACCTCACTTAGTCAAAGGGTTTAAGTCCCAAAGGCCCGGCATATGTGGGACCGAAATGTTGCTTCTATGGAATAAATCTTCTCTTTTTTGATATTTAAATCCTGGAGTGCTGTCCATTTTCTGCATTTATCCTCATATCTATCTATCTATCTATCTATCTATCTATCTATCTATCTATCTATCTATCTATCTATCTATCTACTATCATCCATCCTCATATCTATCTATCTATCTATCTATCTATCTATCTATCTATCTATCTTCCATCCACCTACCTTCACACATCAGAGGAGTTGAGCACCTTCCACCATTGTAATCCAGGCATAATCTAGTGTCATATACGCACTAGTTGACATTGGGGTGGAGTTACCTTTTACACACCTGAGCAGAGGGTGGGATAAATTTCTGATTGTTGTGCTATAGCTGCTCCCAGATTATGGAGCTGATATGGGGTCATTAAAAAAAAGGGGGGCAAACAAGGGGGTGGGGACTTGGCCCATGGGTCATGACAGAGTGTGGAGGGGCAGACAGACAGCGAAACCCACGCAACAGTGGGACATACCACACACGGCCCGGCCTGTTATACATTGTGGTAAGTGCCCTCTGGTTCTAATAGAAATCCCACTAATAGGGGCGTCCTCATTATTACCACATGCTGCACAATACGCCGCACTGTTAGTATGAGGAGGCGTCTAAACATTTACGTCTGTCCTCCCCATGACATTCACTGGTCCTAATAATTACTAAGTAACTCTATAAAGTGGCCCCTATGTGGGTACGCAGCTCCGATGCAGACTAATGCGCCATTTACACTGTGCAGTAAAGTCCTGCGGGTTAAATGCTCTCGTGGGCAGAGAGTGCACCTGAATTGCTCCATCGATCAGAGAGAGTCCACAGGGGCCACATGGTCATACAGTCACACCCGCACAGTGATCTCCGTGCCATCCCTGCAGTCATCTCTATGATCAGGCAGCTGAACCATTAGTGATCGACTCCCTGCAGCAGCCTGGACAGTGCTGGAGCATGAAGTAAGTAACCGCTGGAACCCAGGTAGGAAATGTGAACCCTTTCACTGCTCCAGTCCAACATAGATCCTAAAATGAGTTCCTTCGCTGTCCAAAATCACCGGGGATTATGACAATAACCCCTTCACTGCCATTGACCACCAGGTCTCCTGGCATTAACCCTTTCATTGCCCTCAACCATCAAGAGTCCTAAAATTCCAGGGATTCTGACACTTTACACCTTTCACTGGAAATTCTTACATTAACCCCTTTACTGCCCCGGGCCAGCAATGGACGCTAAGATTAACCCTTTTACTGCCAGAGCAAACCAGATTAACCCCTTCACTACCCTAGACCAGGCCCCAGTTTATATTTATTTGATACTTTTCTGCATCAGATCATTCTACTGTAGGTTTGTAGTCTGTAACCATGGAGACGCATTGGTTTGCATAGGAACTGTATACACAAAAGTAGATTTTTTTACAGTGTTTAATCCTGGCAGATAGCAAATGTGTGCATTACCCTGTGCTACTTAGTGATAGCAGAGAAAGCAATCACAATTGGCCCCCAACACCTTAGGGGCCCATAGTCCACATATAAAACAGAACATGTAACATGAGTGCCAAACATTTGTGACAAAGTATCACGGGGGTAGCGGGGATTATTCCGGTCTTGCAATCAGTTATCCCATTGAAAAGCTCTACAGTCAGCCCCTCCCCAGGCTGAAATGGCTGCTAACAGAGAGCAATAGATTACAATCAGCTGCACAGTAAATGGAGAGCAGATATATTTTTAGGTTTAGTGTCCCAAAGGGCTGCAGGGGAACAAAAAGAAGGTGATCTAAAAGTATAAACCCCCTCCCCAATATTGCTTGGCATGCCTGATCTGGAGCAATAGGCCCCGCATGGTGCAGAACATGAAGGACGTGCGGTGGAGCTTGTTTGTTTGTGTCTGTAATCAGTACTCCATCGTCCCTTCTGGCAATCCCCGCATCTCTTATTGATAAAATATGTGAACCACACAAATGGATTTTGGCTGTGTGTGCTACCCCTGAGCATCGCCCCCAGAGCGCGCTCTCCGCGGCCAGCGCTGCTTTATATATATATATCTCCTTGTTTTGAAGTCTTGGAGAGAGTTAAAGCTGACAGATACAGAGGACTGGAAACCACATGTTAAAAGGTTCCGATTTCTGCTCCGCACCCCCCACCCCCACCCAATCCCTCTCTCCAGATGTGGAAGGGAAAAGTTTTTCCTTTAAAGTCAATCACACATGGGAAGCAAATGGAGGGCAATGAGAGTCCCTGGCTCCAGAGCTGAACTTTAGGATATTCAATAAAGGAGTACAAGAAGGGCCGACATCTTGGACCATATGATAAAGATGCCGATTTCCTCTGACTGACCGTGGGTGATATCAGGCTTGTTCTTCTGAGAGGCCTGTAACGCAGCACTTGGCATGGGCCATGCAATGTATGCGACTTAAAGGGGCTACTCAACATCGGCAACTTAGATAGACTTAGACCAACTCTCCATTCTGAAGGGTGACACAGACATGGCAGCTGGCACTGCCCGTAGATGCCTGCTGCAAATGATTCAATAGCTGCAGTACCCAGCCCTGATAAGACTCCTTTATATAGAGGTTTCCCTGATGAGATAACTTCTTTATATAGAGGTTGTCCTGTTGAGATATTTCCTTTGTATAGTGGTTGTTCTGATGAGATAACTCCTTCATATAGTGGTTGTTCTGATGAGATAACTCCTTCATATAGTGATGGTTCTGATGAGATAACTCCTTTATATAGAGGTTTTCCTGATCCATATACATAGATGTTGTCTTGATGAGATAACTCCTTTATATAGAGGTTTTCCTGATCCATATACATAGATGTTGTCTTGATGAGATAACTCCTTTATATAGAGGTTTTCCTGATCCATATACATAGATGTTGTCTTGATGAGATAACTCCTTTATATAGAGGTTTTCCTGATCCATATACATAGATGTTGTCTTGATGAGATAACTCCTTTATATAGAGGTTTTCCTGATCCATATACATAGATGTTGTCTTGATGAGATAACTCCTTTATATAGAGGTTTTCCTGATCCATATACATAGATGTTGTCTTGATGAGATAACTCCTTTATATAGAGGTTTTCCTGATCCATATACATAGATGTTGTCTTGATGAGATAACTCCTTTATATAGAGGTTTTCCTGATCCATATACATAGATGTTGTCTTGATGAGATAACTTCTTTATATAGAGGTTGTCCTGTTGAGATATTTCCTTCATATAGTGATTGTTCTGATGAGATAACTCCTTTATATAGAAGGTTTTCCTGATGAGATATCTCCTTTATATAGAGGTTGTCCTGATGAGATATCTCCTTTATATAGAAGTTGTCCTGATGAAATAACTCCCTTATATAGAGGTTTTCCTGATGAGATAACTCCTTTATATAGAGGTTGTCCTGATGAGATATCTCCTTTATATAGAAGTTGTCCTGATGAAATAACTCCCTTATATAGAGGTTTTCCTGATGAAATAATTCCTTTATATAGAGGCTGTCCCGATGAGAGAACTCTTTTAAGGGTATATACTGCACCGCAGTGTAGTAAGAAGGTATAGTGGGGCTGAATTTTTCATATAAATCTTTTTGGCTATGTTCTTTGTTGCAACAAGATTAGTCACAAATTATACTGTATTTTTATTTAATGTGACCATTCACTCAACTGTGCTTCATCTGCAACTCATCTGAATAGTGACAACCACTTGTGAGTCAGTAGTATGCTTAGAACAGTTGTCACCTTCCTCTCCCAAACCTTCTCGGCAGCTCCTCCCTGTAAAGGAGAGATCTACTCCTCATCCTGAGGCCTGATGGGAGTTTTACTGTAATTGAAGTAGGAAGTTTGTAAAACCTATGCTGCAAAAAAAACAAAAATGGAGGGCAATGAGAGTCCATGGCTCCAGAGCTGAACTTTAGGATATTCAATAAATGAGTACAAGAAGGGCCGACATCTTGGACCATATGATAAAGGTGCCAAGCAGCACTTTCTTCTCCGCATGTTTCCGTATCTTTTGTGCGGAAACCGAGCAGAAACCACACGGACCCCATTACAGTCTATGGGGTCCGCAGTTTTCCTTAGGTAAACCTCTTTTCTATGCGTATAGGTTTCCGTTCGGGGAGTCCGAACGTAGATGTGAACCGGCCCTTACTCGCAAAGCATTGTCTAGACTGGATACAATTGTAACAAAGTATCAGTGCAGGAGAGAGATTTGTGTTGCTGATTTGTTTAGCTCACAGAGCATTGTCTAGACTGAATACATCTGTAACTAAGTATAAATTCTGTCTATGTTTTTAGCCTCTGCATGTAATCTATAATGTTCCCATTCATTGACCGTCAGCAGAGATTGCGAAAATGATGAATAATTGATACACAAAGTCTTGTAGAAAGTTGCAGAACTTTTCATTTTACATTAATATGAGAGAGCTGCAGTACCACTCATGGCCACTACATAATATACGGCGCTGTGCTTGTACTAAAGCACATCAATCAGCTGATCAGCAGGGGTGGGTCAGACCTCCACCAATCTGATATTGATAAGATTAGCTAACCTATGTTAAAGATCCAGTTTAACCCTTTAAAGATCTTTTTCTCCTGGACCCATTACTAATTCTCGCCAGTCAGATACTGGGACTGGGATTTCCTCGTGTAACGTCCTCCCTGCAGCCTCCGGCGGATTCAGAGGATATTTCCTGTTTGCACATCAGACGATGTTTGTGTTTAGCGTCTTTAATAATGTAACCTGCTGATGTAGCAGTGTTTAGTCTGCGGATCCCGCGCCGCCGTCTTCTGTTTATCATCATTGGAAACAGCAAGAACTGCCGACAACCAATGAGGTAAATGCCTGACAATGCTGGAAGAGTGGCGCTCAACTACTATATACCCTTAAAGGGGACCTCCAGCACTTAAAGGGGAACTGTCATGTTGTACATGTAGCAGGATACAGAGCACACACATATATATATATATATATATATATATATATTGTTTTCTGGGAGAACATTGATTTTTTTACGTAAATATCTGCTCTTTCTATAGTCAGAGGTCAGTCATTGTGTTGCACCGCCCACTGGACTCCTAAGCAGATATTTAAAGGGAAAGTGTTGCATTTAAAAAAAAATTTAAAAACCTAGTAAAATCTAGCATGTTTTTTTCTAATCTGTTTTTATTGTAGAGTTTTTTCATTCTATTTTCTATCCATGATTATGGGGGCGCCCATCTTACCTGAGCTTCTCCTCCGCCCTGTTAACAGTATTTAGTGATCTGCTTTACAGCATAGTCATGGCCATGGCCATAGTCAGTATAGACTGGAGCCGACTCATTGAAGTTTATGAGAGAGTTTCCTAGACATGCTCTGTGCAGCGAGGGGGAGGAGATAAGCTGTGACATCATCTATTGTCAGTAGTGGATGTAATTCTGGGTGGTGCTATCTATAGAGGTGTTATCTTCTATTGTAACCCTACCTGAGATGTAAATGAGGTGAATGATGCAAAGAAAACAGAATTGGTAAGTACCAGTCTAGTATTAGGCTTAGTTGTCAAAGTGAAAATTGCAGGATTTAGTACTTTTGTAAAATAAAGAAAGTGACATGGATAATTCTGTAAAATATCATCAAAAATATGTTTCACATGACAACTTGGTTTAAAAAATAAGCCATTTTCTGTTGACACATTCCCTTTAAATAAATGAAATAAAGGTAAGTCAGTATACAGTGCACTCATCTGCTCCCTCTAGTGGTGACTACAAGTAACTAGAATTTATTTAGCTATGTCATGCAGGGGATTTGTTACTCTGTATCAGAAAAACAGATATATTTTAAGACATGAATCAGTCCTGGATGTTGCACCTAAAAATGACACAATCTTAATCGGTGGAGATTTCTCCTAAGGATGGCGCGCTTGTACAATAGTCTCATCGTAATGTCATGACCAGGTGTTCTAACCCATGATTCAGTCTTGCTGATCCATTAACCCTTTCACAATGTCACAACCCCGACCAAATAGTCATCCCATTGCCTGTTAGCAATGACTTAACCCTGTGTGATGTCATATCAGATCACCGATGATGTCACCAGTACCCGTTAATGGTGTCACATTCAACGACCATGATCCAACCCATTCCCCGGTCTTCTTAAAAACCTTTATCCTGGGCATCAGAGGAAGTCACTGTTGCTTTCTCTGACACCCCTCAGCTACTTTAGTCCGACACCTCCATAGAAATGACCAGAGAGGGGCGCTGTGACCCAGATATTAGGTCCTGCGAGTAATAATAATAAGTGATTTCTCCTGTCTCTGGTTGGTTTCTATCACGCACAGGATGGAGGTGGCCATGTTGTCATTGACATTACAACTGATGACATCACCGCGACAACCGCTACAAACCATAAAACCCCGCAGGCTGAGGTTGTAAATACATGAACGACTGTCAGAAAACATCAGCTCCAAATTGTCTCCATGTGTCAAATGTCATGGGATATTAGGATAAAATCCGAAAACTTTTCCCTACATTTCCTCCCCACTGCAATGATCCGACTTATCGAGTCAGAATTCATCAATGTCCTTGTTACATTTCCTATTTACATTGATACATTATTGGTCCACCATCTTGTCTGCTCTTCAATACCTTGATGGGTCTTGGCCAAAAAGCAAAGTCGCCCTCCTCACCTTCTATATGTTACAGTATTACTTGTAATTCTAAAATCCAGGATCCATGGTCTAAAGCATGGAAAGGGTTAAAGGGATTTGCCCTGAACATAACAAGATAGAAGTTATATATAAGTTAAATATTCTTACAAATAATTATAAATTTTGCAGAGTTTTAAAGATTTTCTCTAACCATCGTAGTAGTGACATCTGTTATTATGATCAGTTGCCAATAGATACGGCCATAAATGTAGGAACTTTCTATGGTCAGAAACCCAGCCATGGTTTCTTTGTTTCTACCAGCAGAATAATGAGCGCAGCTCTGGAGTATAATACAGGATGTAACTCAGGATCAGTACAGGATAAGTAATGTAATGTATGTACACAGTGACTGCACCAGCAGAATAGTGAGTGCAGCTCTGGAGTATAATACAGGACGTAACTCAGGATCAGTACAGGATAAGTAATGTAATGTATGTACACAGTGACTACACCAGCAGAATAGTGAGTGCAGCTCTGGAGTATAATACAGGACGTAACTCAGGATCAGTACAGGATAAGTAATGTAATGTATGTACACAGTGACTGTACCAGCACAATAGTGAGTGCAGCTCTGGAGTATAATACAGGACGTAACTCAGGATCAGTACAGGATAAGTAATGTAATGTCTGTGCACAGTGACTGCACCAGCAGAATAATGAGCGCAGCTCTGGAGTATAATACAGGATGTAACTCAGGATCAGTACAGGATAAGTAATGTAATGTCTGTGCACAGTGACTGCACCAGCAGAATAGTGAGCGCAGCTCTGGAGTATAATACAGGATGTAACTCAGGATCAGTACAGGATAAGTAATGTAATGTATGTACACAGTGACTGCACCAGCAGAATAGTGAGTGCAGCTCTGGAGTATAATACAGGACGTAACTCAGGATCAGTACAGGATAAGTAATGTAATGTCTGTGCACAGTGACTGCACCAGCAGAATAATGAGCGCAGCTCTGGAGTATAATACAGGATGTAACTCAGGATCAGTACAGGATAAGTAATGTAATGTCTGTGCACAGTGACTGCACCAGCAGAATAGTGAGCGCAGCTCTGGAGTATAATACAGGATGTAACTCAGGATCAGTACAGGATAAGTAATGTAATGTATGTACACAGTGACTGTACCAGCAGAATAGTGAGCGCAGCTCTGGAGTATAATACAGGATGTAACTCAGGATCAGTACAGGATAAGTAATGTAATGTATGTACACAGTGACTGCACCAGCAGAATAGTGAGTGCAGCTCTGGAGTATAATACAGGATGTAACTCAGGATCAGTACAGGATAAGTAATGTAATGTATGTACACAGTGACTGTACCAGCAGAATAGTGAGTGCAGCTCTGGAGTACTCATATTGCTGCCTTGATTTATCTGGAGTGTTGCTTGGCCAAAGTTTGGGTCTGTTTCTAACAGTGTTACTTCCTATGAGGAGCTATAATATAATCTTAGTTGTGAGTACAGGACGCAGGCGGTATAATATTCGGTCTACATGAACGATTATACTTCTGTTAGACCATTTTTAGGACTACAGATTGTCTGACTGGCCCTTTAACATATAATATGGCAGGTCACTAATCCTGAGGAGTTTTAGTAAAGCCGAGCGCTGCGTATTTAGGCAACCCAAAGCAAAAAATACTTAAGTGTTTGTGCCAAATGTCTGTGTACAAGGCGCTCTATGGCAGACACAAGTAAAAACACTGAGGCCTTTCAGATTGCGATCTCATCCATAAAAAGAAATTCAGCAGAGACAACATGTCCCCAGCCCCCTCCTGCTCCGGTCCCCTCTGCAACAGAAGCATTAAATACATTAAATCACTTAAAGGGGTTTTATATAAATGAATGAAAAGTACTTTAGATTTCAATCTAAAAATCTCTGCTTGCTGTCAGTGAATGGGATCTTTCTGGCTCACATGCTGAGCTGAGGGTTTGCTACAGTTGCATCCAGACTAGGTAGTCCTCTAAATATAATCATGGCACACATTTCTCTCTTATCCAGTTTGTTACAATGTATCATTGTAAATTGAATGTATCACTATGGAGTCTGAACTGTTTCGCTCACAGAGGGTGGATACAGATACTCGAACACTCATAACTAGAAAATTCCACTCACTGACAACAAGCAGATATATTGGAAATGGTGAGGAATTGAAACACAAAGTGTGTTAAAAAGCTGCAGATCATTTCATTGGATGGTGATTTAGCTTTCTGTATGTAAAACTGGAAAATCCCTTTAATGCATAATCCAGCACTGGCTCCATGTGGACTACTAAATCTTCTGGTGAATTCCATCAAATCCATCTATGTCCACACAGCATGGAGCCATGGAGATGTTCAGAAGATCAGCCCTCTTCTCCCCTCTTACAAACCTCATCCTGGCTGTAAGGCATCTGGCCGCTGCAGGAGCCCTACCCCACTGCTCTCTTTTTAATAGGAGAACTTAGATCCTCCCCTTTAGCTAGGCCCTGCCCTACAGAGGTGCTGTAAAGATTTCTCCCCATTTCTATATGTGTAATAGAAGATCAGGAATCTTAAACGCTTTCCTTTTACTAAGCTCCGCCCACATAAAAATATAGATTTAATGCTTCTTAATAAGTGTACCTCTAATCATAAAACCACTTTCCATAAATCAGTAGTACAGGTGAATATAAGAAACTTTGTAATATATCTTATTAAAGAATAATGCCTCCTTCCCCATTGCATAGAAGTCTATGGAGAGTGGAGGAGGCTGGGAAAGACCCGAAAATAGATGCAGCTGCTGCATTCTGCTACACTGTGACTGATCTCTTGTGACACTGCTGTATCTTCCGAATAACATTCTACCACTGTACAGGATTAATTTAGCTCCTCCCCTTCCCCTCTCCATAGACTTCTGTGTATGAGATAAATCCAGAGATAGACAGACTCTATGTAAACAAACAGTCTGAGTGAAGATAAGGAGGAGGAGAGCAGCCTGATCAGTGGAGAAGGAAGCATTTTTCTTTAATAAGATATATTACAAAGTTTCTTATATTCACCTGTACTATTCATTTATGGAAAGTTCTTTTATATTTGGGGGTACACTTTAAAAATTTAATATTTTACTTGGTCAATAAGATTTTCCATTCATGAATCTAAAAAGCAGTGAACCCCATTGAACTATGTTAGTTTCAACCCAGCTTTCCAAGGATCAGATATTCCCAAGCAGCAAGAAAAACTCTCCCTGCTTTCCCGGACTCCTTGCACACCATAGATGCCAGATTAAAGGGATTTTACCATAAAGTGTAATTTTACCGCAAAGAGCCGTTTAACCCTATGCGCTAATGTTTTCTGAACCCGTTTGCGAGGCGATGTGACCGTTCTGCCCCATTTGCAGTAATAATAGCGGGTTTTCCATCTGTATAAATAAGTGACTGGTATCAGCGGATATTATGTTGTAAACCGAGTATAATGGCTTGTGAGCGGGGTCTGTGCGAGTGCGAGCGCCCCGCAGGGATTATTTCCTGTGTAAAAAGGTTCAGCTCAGATAGATCTGGAAGTTTATACCATGAGGACAGAATGACGGCGGCAGAAGTAATGTAGGAGAAGGCAAAGCACGCCTGAGAGGACAGAGCACGGCTAGGGACAGCTGGGACTTGTAGTGTCACAACAGCTGATATGCAAAGGAGTTGGTATAGAAGACAGAACCCAAAGGGCCGACATATTATTGTGTCTGCGGCAGAATCATCAGAATCCTGCTGCATTCTTTCCTATTTTGTGTCTCTTTTTTAGTTTGTAAATAATTTATATTGTGGCGTGCGCCATTTTTCTTTAGTTTTTTGTCTAGTGACTTTATGTGGGCCTGGTGTACATGACGTATTCACTATATAATAATTAATTATTAATAATAATAATTATTAGTAATAATAATTCTTCTACGTTTTTAGAAGTTGCTAAATTTTTGCACACCGCACTAAATTGTCTTAAGAAAATGCAAGAAAAATCCTGAACTTTGGTGCCCCTGCTAGAGAATTGGAACCAACTGGTGAACCAGTGAGGGGCATTGTGGTAAATTTGATTAAAAAAAAACAAAAAAGTGGCAGAAAAAATGCTCTCATGATAAATGATGTTCTGAATATATATAATATATATATATATATATATATATATATATATAGTATACATATACACGAGAGAGGAAATATATAGACAGACATTAAAAAAATAGGCAGATACATATTAAATAGATAGAAATGAAATTTTATATAAGATAGATATCTATTAGACAGAGATAAAGATATTACAGAGATAAATAGGTAGGCACATATATATTAGAGATAGATAGATAGATAGATTTGATAGAGAGAAGCAGAAAACAAGAGAGTTAGATACATATACATTAGATGGATAGATTAAAAAGATAGAGATAGGAAGATGGATAAATATTAGATAGATCTATTTATCTATCTATCATTGGTTGATTTGGTCAAATATTTAAATATTTACAAAATTGTAGCCACATTTATTTAATCTCACTCTATCAAATCTATCTATCTATCTCATATCTATCTATCTATCTATCTATCTATCATCTATCTGTCTATCATCTATCTATCTATCTATCATCTATCTGTCTATCATCTATCTATCTATCTATCTATCTATCTATCTGTCTATCATCTATCTATCTGTCTGTCTATCTATCATCTATCTATCTGTCTATCATCTATCTATCTATCTATCTATCTATCTATCATCTATCTATCTATCTGTCTATCATCTATCTATCTGTCTGTCTATCTATCATCTATCTCATATCTCTCCATCCATCCTAACAGTTTAGTATAATAAACTGGATATAATCTACAACCATTCACTCACTAATGACAATCTTCAATCTTCAGACCATATTCACACTGCACTGTCGTCTGGCTATGAGAACTCACAGGTATACATAATATGGGGCCATGTAATGGGGTCTGTCAGTAAATGACAGACAAGTTATTACATTGGCGTTAGATACAGACCCCCCTCCCCATCGCTCTGGTCTCAGATCCAAATTTTTTTGATGATCAGAGAGCCAGTTGGAAGTTTTTGCACTCTCAGATATTTCCACTGATGCAGACACTTTATGGGTGCTCATAGACATTTCTGGGGTCTAGATATAGAATGCTACATCAGTACTGGTAACATTAGGGGTGTGTATACTTTTGCCAGTGTTTATTTTTAACCCCATGCACAGAAAATACAAAAAAAATTGAGCTACTTTGTGTCCCCCAATATTCCTGTACCGTGAAGCACTAGGCACCCCGTATGGTGCGGTGCGGTTCCTCCTTATGATGCCCTATTACAGTGCACTGCATATGGTGGAGAAGATCTGCAAAATTCTGTGCCTGATGGAATAGGATCAATCTTGAAGCCTCTCTATGGTGTTATTATCAGATATACAGTAGCGCCCCAGAGATTTCTATATATCACTGCTCTGTACAACTTGGAACTTGCCCAGGAGGTGAGTCCTAAGACTCTATTCACACTGTGTCAGAGGCTTTCCATGAATGTGTAGGATGACGTATTTGTCCTGAATCTCTCTGTATGGAATAGACTAATCTAATGCACTAAATCAAGTAACAAGTTTTTTGCAATTTTCTTGACTTGCTTGCACATAAAATTGCAACATTTTGCATTTTTATATCATTCATTCCCCTATTATGTCTGCAAGAAAAATAATCAGACTAAGGTTCTATTCACATTACGTTTGTGCTGTGTAGTGTATGTGCTGGGTGCGGTTAGCGTTTCCAGCTAATTTACATCAGACTTATCCAATGCAACTTTTTAAAAAAGTTGCAAAAAGTTGTTGTAATTTCATTTCAGTTCTGGGTTGACATAGAAAGTGGAGAAACTTCTCAGAACAGAACAGAAGGGTCAGACTTAAAGATGCATCAAATTTATCAAACATTGGGGTCGATTTATTGTTTCTTTTGTGTCCTGGTGTGTTGGTTCTTTTTTGTCACTTTTTTATTGTTTGTGTCCAAAGTGCATTAACCATTTTTTTTTTTTTTTTTGTGACAAATGTGTCAAAATTTCTTACACAGGTTCAGACATTCCAAAAAATGCACTAGAATTCCAGCGCAAATTCAATTATAGATCATCCCCCCGGTCCCCAATAATCCTCACAGTCTAAATTCCCTTTCAGTTTGTTTTCGAAGTATGGAAGGAAACCTGCGCATACATGGGGAGAACATAAAAGCTCCATTAAGAAATTACCCATGGTTGGATTCAAACCCTGGACCCTGCACTGCAAGACAATAACGCTAACTACATTATTATTATTAGCAATAATATAATAATAATAATATAATAATAATAATAATAATAATAAATATTATGTTATTCTTTTTATTATCATTGCTACATTTATCATGGATTTTTTTCATTCTTTTCATTTTTTTTTTCATTTCACTACCATTAACTGATTTATGGAATTATAGACAGTGATAATGATGAGGATTATATTATTAATAATAAATATACAAATAATATTAAGAATAATAATGTAAAGAAGCAGAAGAAAGACCTTTCCCTAGACATATTCACTCTGGTTAATTCTGGCTGATTTTTAATTTTAGTATTTTTATTATTAGTAACTTTATTGTATTTAATTTTAAACTTAATATTACACTTATATGATTATTATGTTTATATTTTATTTACATATTATTGGCATGATTTTAATTTTTAATTAATTTTATAATTTTATTACTATTACTTTATATAATTTGTTTTCATTATTATTTTAATAGCTATTATTACTATTACTCTTATCCATATTTTTAGATTATTTTTAGTATAATTTTATTATTCATATTTCATTTTACTATTGTCATTAATTTTAGAATTATCTTTATATTCTTATTTTTCTAACTTTTTTGTATTTTGATTTTCATTATTAATTTTATTTTAGCTTATTATTGTTATTTTATAATTATCATCATCATCTTTGTGAATAAATCTAAATAAAATACATAATTTAATTTACATATATTTTTTCTTATTTTTATTTTAATGATGTTAATTATTTATTTATTTGATATTGTTAATATTTTATAATTATTAACTTTATAATGATTTTTATTTAATTTTTAATTTTATTTTATATCATTATTGTTGTTACTATTTTTCTACATGACATTTATTACTGATAAGAATTACTATATTACTTTTCTCACTAGCAGAGGTTGCATATAATTCACACTACTGTAATATTACATTGATATTTTCCTTACTACACAAACAGGAATTTCCTGTTATTAAAATTTAAGAAAACGTTATTTTTCTTATTTTCTTTCGTAACAGGAAAGAACAGCCGGATCCATTTTTTTTTTCTTCTTATTTTAAAGGTCCTACAAACACCGGGCTGTCACAGGGATCAGGAAGAGCTGGGAGGCCATTGACTTAGAGAAATTCAATATCCAAACCAGATCACCCCTAATAAAAACAGATTGCGGGTAACCAGATTTCATCAGGCTTCACGCCAAACCAGAAGGGGTAAGAGAAATGACAGCAGAGGCTGGTAGTGGTAACAGGATATATATATGTGTATACCTTCCCTCTCTAAAAACAAGCTCAGCCCTAAGGAGGCCATAATACTGCGGCCGCTCGCTACAAGGGATTTACGTTCTCACAAAGTAAAACCCATTTTTCTTTCTGTAACCAAAAACTTCACCAACTTTTTGAAATCATTTCCAGAGACCGGGCTGAGAGCAGGTGCAGAGAGGGCCGCGGTGTATGGTGTAGCGGGCCACGGATAGAACAAACACATGCAGAGGCCGGAGACAGGTTAGAGGCCAATGGAAGAAACAAAAACAGCAAAAATAGTAAAGTAGGAAGATATAGGATATATAATGTGCTGTGATGTCATAGAACAGGCAAAATAGCGCCATCCACTGTATTCTTAAGGTGATGATACAATGACCACATTAGGCTACGTTCACATCTGCGTTGGAGTCTCCATTGCAACGTCCCTCCAAAATCGCCGGCAAAAAAGTGCTGCACATGCGACGTTTTCAGTTTAAAAGAACGGACACCCGGCAGATCCCATTATAGTTATTGGGGTCCATCGGGCGCCGTATGTGACCGCTGTTGTAGCAATCCAACATGGATAGGCCGACGCTAGCGTAATGTGGCAAGATCCAAATCAATGGAGAAGGATTTATCGATAACTGTAAGTGTGTATCTACTGATATATATCATGTCTACAAAATCTATATCTAGTTCTAGTTATCATATCTATCTACAGTAACTAATATCTACCTATCTAATATCTATCTACAGCATCTATCTATCTATCTATCTATCTATCTATAGTATCTATCTGCCTACAGTATCTATCCATCCATCTATCTAATCTTTTCACAATCCATGGGCCATCATGTCCATACCCGGAGCAGTCAGGTCCTTCAGATGGATCATTGCCTTTTGCAGCAGCTTTCTATTTTGGCTAATAAAAGGGGGACTTCATGGACCCCCCCCTCCAATATTACATCCATATGTCCAAGTAGAAAATATGAAAGGGTCTGTGTAAACCAGATAAACCTTTAAGGCCCAGGGGCTGAGGCTCTGTAGGTGGAGAGGCGACTATTCTGCGGTGTATGCAGTGCCCGGGCTGAATGTCTCATGGTCTCCTTATACACCCATTATTAACCTCCATATTACATATCAAAGATTGCAGAATCTGGAGGAGTGGCGTGAAGATCTTTGACCAAGTCGTCAGGGTATATGATGTACACAGTATATATGTATATATATGTAATACTATTTGTAATCCATGTAGTCGGGGTGTGCGATGTACACAGTATATATAATCCATGTAGTCGGGGGGTGCGATGTACACAGTATATATAATCCATGTAGTGGGGGGTGCGATGTATACAGTATATATAATCCATGTAGTCGGGGTGTGCGATGTACACAGTGTATATAATTCATGTAGTCGGGGTGTGCGATGTACACAGTATATATAATCCATGTAGTCGGGGTGTGCGATGTACACAGTATATATAATCCATGTAGTCGGGGTGTGCGATGTACACAGTATATATAATCCATGTAGTCGGGGGGTGCGATGTACACAGTATATATAATCCATGTAGTCGGGGGGTGCGATGTACACAGTATATATAATTCATGTAGTCGGGGTGTGCGATGTACACAGTATATATAATCCATGTAGTGGGGGTGTGCGATGTACACAGTATATATAATCCATGTAGTGGGGGGTGCGATGTACACAGTATATATAATCCATGTAGTCGGGGGGTGCGATGTACACAGTATATATAATCCATGTAGTGGGGGTGTGCGATGTACACAGTATATATAATCCATGTAGTGGGGGTGTGCGATGTACACAGTATATATAATCCATGTAGTCGGGGTGTGCGATGTACACAGTATATATAATCCATGTAGTCGGGGGGGTGCGATGTACACAGTATATATAATTCATGTAGTCGGGGGGTGCGATGTACACAGTATATATAATCCATGTAGTCGGGGTGTGCGATGTACACAGTATATATAATCCATGTAGTCGGGGTGTGCGATGTACACAGTATATATAATCCATGTAGTCGGGGGGTGCGATGTACACAGTATATATAATTCATGTAGTCGGGGTGTGCGATGTACACAGTATATATAATCCATGTAGTGGGGGTGTGCGATGTACACAGTATATATAATCCATGTAGTCGGGGGGTGCGATGTACACAGTATATATAATCCATGTAGTCGGGGTGTGCGATGTACACAGTATATATAATCCATGTAGTCGGGGTGTGCGATGTACACAGTATATATAATCCATGTAGTCGGGGGGGTGCGATGTACACAGTATATATAATTCATGTAGTCGGGGGGTGCGATGTACACAGTATATATAATCCATGTAGTCGGGGTGTGCGATGTACACAGTATATATAATCCATGTAGTCGGGGTGTGTGATGTACACAGTATATATAATCCATGTAGTCGGGGTGTGCGATGTACACAGTATATATAATTCATGTAGTCGGGGGGGTGCGATGTACACAGTATATATAATTCATGTAGTCGGGGGGTGCGATGTACACAGTATATATAATCCATGTAGTCGGGGGGTGCGATGTACACAGTATATATAATCCATGTAGTCGGGGGGTGCGATGTACACAGTATATATAATTCATGTAGTCGGGGGGTGCGATGTACACAGTATATATAATCCATGTAGTCGGGGTGTGCGATGTACACAGCAAATATAATCCATGTAGTCGGGGGGTGCGATGTATACAGTATATATAATCCATGTAGTCGGGGGGTGCGATGTACACAGTATATATAATTCATGTAGTCGGGGGGTGCGATGTACACAGTATATATAATTCATGTAGTCGGGGTGTGCGATGTACACAGTATATATAATCCATGTAGTCGGGGGGTGCGATGTACACAGTATATATAATCTATGTAGTCGGGGTGTGCGATGTACACAGTATATATAATCCATGTAGTCGGGGGGTGCGATGTACACAGTATATATAATCCATGTAGTCGGGGTGTGCGATGTACACAGCAAATATAATCCATGTAGTCGGGGGGTGCGATGTATACAGTATATATAATCCATGTAGTCGGGGTGTGCGATGTACACAGTATATATAATTCATGTAGTCGGGGTGTGCGATGTACACAGTATATATAATCCATGTAGTCGGGGTGTGCGATGTACACAGTATATATAATCTATGTAGTCGGGGTGTGCGATGTACACAGTATATATAATTCATGTAGTCGGGGTGTGTGATGTACACAGTATATATAATTCATGTAGTCGGGGTGTGTGATGTACACAGTATATATAATCCATGTAGTCGGGGGGTGCGATGTACACAGTATATATAATCCATGTAGTCGGGGGGTGCGATGTACACAATATATATAATTCATGTAGTCGGGGGGTGCGATGTACACAGTATATATAATCCATGTAGTCGGGGGTGTGCGATGTACACAATATATATAATTCATGTAGTCGGGGGGTGCGATGTACACAGTATATATAATCCATGTAGTCGGGGGGTGCGATGTACACAGTATATATAATTCATGTAGTCGGGGGGTGCGATGTACACAATATATATAATTCATGTAGTCGGGGTGTGCGATGTACACAGTATATATAATCCATGTAGTCGGGGGGTGTGATGTACACAGTATATATAATTCATGTAGTCGGGGGGTGCGATGTACACAATATATATAATTCATGTAGTCGGGGGGTGCGATGTACACAGTATATATAATCCATGTAGTCGGGGTGTGCGATGTACACAATATATATAATTCATGTAGTCGGGGTGTGCGATGTACACAGTATATATAATCCATGTAGTCGGGGGGTGCGATGTACACAGTATATATAATCTATGTAGTCGGGGGGTGCGATGTACACAGTATATATAATTCATGTAGTCGGGGTGTGCGATGTACACAGTATATATAATCCATGTAGTCGGGGGGTGCGATGTATACAGTATATATAATCCATGTAGTCGGGGGGTGCGATGTACACAATATATATAATTCATGTAGTCGGGGGGTGCGATGTACACAGTATATATAATCCATGTAGTCGGGGGGGGTGCGATGTACACAGTATATATAATCCATGTAGTCGGGGGGTGCGATGTACACACATAATACACCTCAGTTGCTGCAGGATCTCCTAGTAAGAGGGCAGTCCTGACCACTCTTTATTGACAGGACGCTAGTAGTATAATGTTGTACCGTGTTAGCCATTGAAAGTAGTGGAAGAGTGAAGAAATCAGGCGATACCTTTTAGAGGCTAACTGAGTATATTTATAAGTAAGCTTCCAGGAGTGCTCGCTCCCTTCATCAGACATGGTGTGATACAAGAACTGAAAATTCACAGATTTTAAAAATCTGTGAATTTTCAGTTCTTGTATCACACCATGTCTGATGAAGGGAGCGAGCACTCCTGAAAGCTTACTTATAAATATACTCAGTTTGACAGGACTCTGGCATGTTATTATTATGATGTTCTGCAGCAGCTGAGGTGTGTATTATGAGTATCTTTAATATCAAGATTTTACAACGTTATGCAGTAGGTTATATTTGTATGATGTTCTGCATCTGTTAAGGTCTGTACTATGATGTTCTGTAGCAGCTGAGGTATGTATTCTGAGGTTCTGCAGCAGCTAGGGTATTTATGATGATGTTCTGCAGCAGCTGAGGTATGTATTCTGAGGTTCTGCAACAGCTAGGGTATTTATGATGATGTTCTGCAGCAGCTGAGGTATGTATTCTGAGGTTCTGCAGCAGCTAGGGTATTTATGATGATGTTCTGCAGCAGCTGAGGTATGTATTCTGAGGTTCTGCAGCAGCTAGGGTATTTATGATGATGTTCTGCAGCAGCTGAGGTGTGTATTCTGAGGTTCTTCTATTTATGATGATGTCCTTATGACTGAAGGACCACTTATTTAAAGAGACATGGACCTCTTTATGTCACTTCATCAGTCTCCAGTACAGGAGAAGGAACGTCTTGTGAAAGTGATCTGAGACAGCGGCTCCTACAGGAGGAGATAAGCAGCGCCTCTGTACCGCCGCTCATCTCCGCATACCCATCAGGTTCTGACATCGGAATGTGATGTTTATACAAATGTGATTTACTGAACTGTCAACAGAAAATTCCGTCTGTCATGTATTTCATATATATTTAATGTATAATTTACAATGTACCTAAATATTTGTATATGAAACATGTGGACGTTACAACGTATCATCATATTTACATCTGTTACAAGGAAACATACTTTGTTCTGGAATGTCCATATGATACAATGTAATGAGATATGATACAACGGATCTACTTTCACCAGATGGAAGACAATTTATTGTTATTTTTAAATTTTCAAAGCCAATGAATCAGCAAACTTTTTGAAATTCTTGATTCCCGTCTCCATGTCCTAAACTCCACTTCTGTCTAAACCATCAATTTTTTTGTTTTTTTACCATTACGCTAAAATTTTCATTTTGAATTTTCAAAGCCAGAAATTCAACAAACTTTTTGAAATTTTTGCTTCCCTTGTCACTACCTCCTAAACTCCACTTCCTTCTATAACCCTCAATATTTTACCATTATAAAAAAAAAATTCAATTTTGAAAAAAAATTATTTACCATTAGAAAAAAAATTGTTTTGAATTTTCAAAGCCAATGGATCAACGAACTTTTTGAAATTTTTGGATTCCTGAACACGGTCTGTCATCACGTCCCAAATTCCATCTTTCTCCAAGCCCCCAATTTTTGTTACTACTACAAAATAATTATTGGTTTTTAAATTAAAAAAACAAAAAACAAAAAAACAAAACCTTTGCCATGTCTGGGTGTTCTGGTGAATTGGATTCTTTCTGATTTTTTTATTGTTTGTCCCGCTGAGTACAACATGCTCCAGTACCTTAGGGAAGGGGGAGGCAGGAGTCCTCTTATGCAGATTTACATTATGCATGGTTTGAATTGTGCCTGAACGATACAACCCTAATGTCATCTTTATGTATACCTTGTGTGCGCCCATATGGAATACATATCTCCCGTGGTAGTCGCATACAGATGTACGCAGGGTTTTGGCCAGTGAAGGCGCACAGGTGGTTTGCAATACAAAAAGTTGCGAGATTAAAGTTTATGATCTTCAAATCCTTCTGTTTGATGCGAACAATTACAATTACAGCAATGCCGTAAAGACTCCGAAGGATCCGCACTGGAAAGGCGCACTTACTTATTACCAAATACTTATCAGAAAGTATAACCAGGAACTACAGGCCGGCTGAGAAAGAGAGCTCAAAGCAGGGGTAGACATATCATTGGTACAACCTGGGCAGCTGCACAGGGGCCCTGGAGGTCAGGGGGCCCTAGCACCTTACCAGCAGATTCTACTGTCTATTAGATTGCAGGTATAAACTAGTGAACATCATGGCAAATAAATAAGAGGCCGAGATACTGGAAAACAGGAGGCCCCTAACTGATCATGCACAGGGGCCCTCGGCTGTCAGTGTCCGCCCCAGAATCTTTGCATCAACCACTGTATAATATTGCAGATAGCAGGATAGATATGGATATGAAGTAGATAGATAGATAGATAGATAGATAGATAGATAGATAGATAGAGATATGAGATAGATTATAGATATACAAAGAGAAAGATAGATATTTGAGATAGATAGATATAGATAGACACTGTAGGTAGATAGATAGATATGAGATAGATATGATATGATATATATGTGTGTGGAGAAACAGATAAATAGATAGATATAGATATGAGATAATAGATATACAAAGAGAAAGATAGATATTGTAGTTAGATAGACACTGTATATAGATAGATAGATAGATAGATAGATAGATAGATAGATAGATAGATAGATAAAGTATTGATATGATATGATATATATGTGTGTGTGGAGAAACAGATAAATAGATAGATATAGATATGAGATAATAGATATACAAAGAGAAAGATAGAAAGATAGATATTGCAGTTAGAGACATTGTAGATAGATAGATAGATATGAGATAGATATGAGATAGATATGAGATAGATATGAGATAGATATGAGATAGATATGATAGATAGATAGATAGATAGATTCTTTTACATTTATTTGGTGCAGTATAAACCTTTCCATTATGTTACTAATATTTGGATCTTTTACCTCTCAATGCCTGAACATTTTAATGTCTTTTATGTGATTACAGGAAACATAACGTTTACATCTGTAGTAGAATATGGGAGAAGTTTCCTTGACGTTCTGGAACATTTTCTGCTTAATTTTATGTTAAAAAAAAAAAGGATGGAAAGCAAAAATAAACCAAAAGCACTCCAGAAACTCCGCACTAGAACTTTTATTATTTACTTATTGAAAAGTGTTTTCAAAATTATTTAAAAATATACACAAATATATTTCAAAAATAAAAGGTAAAAGTAATTAAAGTTTTCTTTGTATTACAGAAATGTGAAATGAATAAGGGATATTTTTGGTTCTCGGGTTCTTTGGATATTTCTAGTGTTGACACAATCAGTGTGATTTATGGTGATGTAATGAATACTTCATGTGATGGGCTCAGTCACCAGAATGAAATATAACGGGTTACGTAAAATAGTGGCCTCCAACCTGTGGCTCTCCAGATGTTGCAAAACTACAACTCTCAGCAGGACCTACCGCCGCCGGCTCTTATATAGTTTCTCAACAGCTGGAGAGCCACAAGTTGGAGACCACTCATCTACATTTTCATGTCGCCCCCAACCATAACATACCCAAAGCACAAACTGCCAGCCAAAATTTAGGATTTTACTTTAAGATGACAACTTCTACTTCTGAAAATTTTAAATTATAATTTTGAAATGGGAACAAAAAAATTAAATTTTAAAAAAGTTTTTTCAACTTTTTGAAATTTACATTTCATATACTATATATAGTATTCGGACATTTGAATAATTTAATTAAAATCCATTAATGAAAGTATAAAAAATTTGAATTTTAGATTTTTTTTTAAAGGACAAAATATAGTGGTGTGTCAATGTATACTATTTATTTTTAGAGAACTGACTGAATTTTAGCAGTATGTACAGGGTTAATGCTACCAGTTTGGGTCTTGTAAATACAATCAGGTCCAAAACAGCGCACATAAAAAAATTGAATAAAAATTGGATATAATTTTTAAACGCTTTTGACAACACGCCCTCAAATTTTGAGCATAAAATAAGGCGAGAATTAGACGTTTCTGTGCAGTTTTATGGAGTTTTCAGGTTTTTCTCCATAAGCCAGTAGGGAAAGGAAAAGAAAATAATTATTTTTGTCTCCATTACTGATTTCGGCCTAAAAAAAAAAAAAAAAAACACGCACTAAAAACTGCATGTGTGAATTTTGCCTTAGGGCTTCTTTACACACATATTTTTCCTAGTATTTTTACATGCTTATACGAGTAATTTTTCACAGCATTTTTTAGGATGGAATCACATGCAGTTTTCACGTAGTTTTGATGTAGTTTTTGAGCCAGAAGTTGTCCCAGCTGGGAAGAGAAATATCGGCTCCTTTTTATATTGCTCATTCCTTCCACTCGTGGCTTTGGCTCCTAAACTGCATCAAAAACTGCATGTGTGAGTCAGGTCTTACAATTTTTTTTTTTTTTTTACATTTTGTTGCTTTTTTTTGGCATATTTAAGTCCTAAAGAGAATCCTATTGGAACCCCCCCTCCCATACTTCAAGAGAAAAAGCCAAGAACCAAAACACTTTTTATGTAGTACCTTTTATATTGTTCTATGGACTTTAATGTAACATCTGGCATGAATATTTTTAGCCAAATAAATTTAAAAATTAAATTATAAAAAAAATATAAAAAAGCCCACGGTATGAACAAAATCTGCACTGCATATTTCAATCCTAATAAAAAAAATATATAACACAATAAACATCAAATAAATGACCTCTGACCGAGCCCGGTATAAAATGATCCATTTTTTTGCAAAATAAAAAAACTAAAATTCAGATATTTGAGTAAATCAAATCTAATACGCTACGATTTCTGCCATCGCAATACTTGTCATAGACGTCACGATATTGTATCTCCTATGGCAGATCGTAAAAGATATTTTAGGATAATAGACAGGAGCATGGGCTATAAATTATTAGATACAACCCACAGAAATCCTTTGACTCCTGGAATTTATTTTCTGTCATTTTGTCAATTTGATTTATAGTCCGTAAATTTTTTTTTAAGTGAATTCATTAATTTAATAATCTACTAAATAAATAAAAAAATATTATGGTATGGCCGTAGCGGAATATTTTTGGCAATCTGGGACTGATTCATCATGTGGGGATTTTTTGATGCCACTTTTCAGACTTGTTTTTTCTTAGGTTTGGCTTTTTGTGACAAATGTATCAAAATGTTGCGCGCTGGTTCCTAAATGTGTCGCAATTCACGCTCCAGATTTGATATAGTTCCTGTATTTTCATAAACTCAAGTGAAAAGTGTAGTGTTTGCACAAAAATGTCAAAGTTTTTAAAAAGTTGTATATAGGAAATCGGACTTAATTTTTGCAAAAAGGTGCATTGGACACAATTCAGTAAAAAAAAATGGCACCAGGGCTTAATAACTTCATAAAAAAGTTGCAAAATAGGAAAAAATACACCAAAATTCTGGTGCAAAAGTGATGATAAACCGGTCCTTGAGGCCCATTGGCAAGTCTAACCCCTTAGAAATGAATAAGAGGTGACGACTGAATCGTCACCTGTTTTTACAAAAAAAAAATTACTGAAAAAAATCTGCAATGTGAACGCGCTCTTACTTTTATGTTGGCATTTAAAGGGGGTGGGACGTGTCCTTGGATACGCTACATATACAATCCGAGGTAAAACAAGAAAAAAACTGAGTAAGGCCCCGCGTAGCGAAACGCAGCTTAAAAAAAAACTGCAGTGAAACATCTTTACGTTTTATTTTTATGCAACGTTTTTTAGGCTAAGGCTCCACGTTGCGGAAACGCAGCTTTTTTGTTGTTGCAGATTTTGCTGCGGTTTTTTGAGCCAAAGACAAGATTGGCTACAAAAGGAATGGGAAATATCTAGGAAGTTTTTATACTTCTCCCTTCTGCTCAATCCACTCCTGGCTTTGGCTCAAAAAACCGCAGCAAAATCTGTAACAAAAAAAATCTGCGCTTCCGCAACGTGGGGCCTTAGCCTTATTGAGCTTTTTGTTTTCTGTGTTTTTTCTTCCCCTATTAAATCTATATGGATAACGCTCGCAATTCAGCAGCTAAATTGACATGCTGCGTTTTTTTTTAAAAGTTTTTGAAAACTTTTTTAAAAAAGCCTTTTTTTTCCTGCAAAGTGTGGTTGAGATTAAACAAAATCTCATCCACTTACCTGGTACTGTAAAACACGTTTTTTTTCCCATTGTGTTTCCACAACAGCCAAAAACTCAACGCAACGTGAGGGCTTTAGCCTATAGCAAGGGTCAGCAACCTTCGGCACTCCAGCTGCTGTGAAACTACAACTCCCAACATGCTCCATTCACTTCCATGGGAGTGTTCCAAGAACAGCAGAGCAAATAGGCATGCTGGGAGTTGTAGTTTTACAACAGCTGGAGTGCCAAAGATTGACTACCCCTGGCCTATAGGATGAAAATTTTTGTGACGCAACTTCTTGATTCAATTTCAATACCAGTAAAAAAAAAAATTTGCAAAAAATCTAGATTTCTTGGGTAGTTGATGCCAACATAGACTGGTCAAGCTGAGGTTACAATGTATATCTCTGGTAATACAACCCCTAGGTAAGGTCACAAAAATATTTGAAACAATATTACAATATTTTATTCATTTAAAAAATAAATTGAATAAAAAAAAAGGATAAATTTGACAAATCTCATTCATTTCTAGAGGATACAAAAATGCATCTGTTTGCATTGACTCAAACGATAAAACTGATCTGCAAAAAGTTTGAGAACAATAAAAAATGATGCAAATTGATGCTGAAGATATCATCACTTGTCCTATCCGATTAGTTGTCAAAATAAATTAATTAAAAAAAGAGAAAAAAAAAAAGAAAATCCTCCCCTACCACTACAGGTGCTATGCATTGAATTTTTGTATAGAAATATCAATATAGAGAGACCATTTGTTAGGTAATAAGACAGATTATAACCACAAATCATAAAAAAGCTGATATAGGAGCAATTTTTCTAACATATTGATACTTTTCTACTTTAAATGGTTTGAAATTGTAACAAGCAAGGTTCTTATGTCCTAAAAAAGTGACACATTTATTGCCCCTGCCGCCATTAGACGTCTCCCCTAAGTGATGGTGATAATTGTCAGCAGGTCAACAAATCCCATCAAAAAGGAAGGTGTAAAATACCAAATCAATAAATAAACTGTGAATGGGTTTGAAATACCTTTGACTATTCCTAGAAAATTTAGATATGAAAGTTAATATGCAAAAGGGTCAAATGGTCAAAGATATTTTTGTTCTCTGTTCAGTTTATTTTATTTTAATGTGGGATGCATTTTTATCAAGCTCATTTTATGGGCCAGCTGATTTATTTGATAGTTTTTTACTTTTATTATGCCTATTTATAGATTATTTTTTTAAGTATAGGTGTACTTACTTTAGGCACATTTTTATGTTATTTTTAACTCATGTCTCTCTCCAATTCTCTCAGGTAAAAATAATTTAATTTTAGTAATAATTATATATTTTGCGCTATATAAATAAAATGTATTAATATTATTAATATTATTAATATATATTTATGTAATAAAATAGAAAAAATGTAACAAAATAATATACCATGTATATCTATTATACTACTACTGATCTTACTACCACAAATATTAATAATAAATGTATAAACAAATTAATGATAAATAAAAGATTTAATATATGATAAATGAATGATAAAATATAAATGAATGATGAAAATAAAAAATAATAATAATATTTAATATATGATAAATGAATGATAAAATAATAATAATAATAATAATAATAAAACAAATAATATAAATGAATGATAAAAATAAAATAATAACAATAATAATAATAATAATAATAATAATAAATATTAAAAAATAAAAAATACTAGATATGTCTACAAGGGCATCACCATACTAATCACAAAACTTTACTACAATTTTACATTTTCTTCTCTAATACAATTTAGTTGATAAAAATAGCAATATCTAAATAACTACCTATTACTATATTATATAATAAATTTTAACATTTACACATCAAAATATTTTTGAAATAGAAAAGGCATTCTAAAAGTCAATTGCCAATTATTTTAGAAATCTATAAATAGTGTAAAATGATAATATTTTCACCACAGAAATACCACCTAAATCTAAATTTGGAACCAAAAACTTAGCAAAAATAAAAAAGTTTAAAAAAAAAAAAAAGAGAAATAAATGTAGATTTTGGTTCCTTGTTCAGCCTGGGCTGCTGCAGACTTTGCCCAATGAACCTGTCAATGTCTTCCCTGACTTCTCTGTAATCTATAGTAAGCTTTCTGCATGGACTGGAGCACATTTTAGCTATATAAAAACTGTCTGATCCAAATCCACAGGGATATATATATTTTTTTTTTTCTTTGTTAAATCGGAAGCAGTTTCCTTGCCCCAATAAATAATCGGAGTGTTTGAAGGACAGATTTAAGGCTACATCCCTCTTTTTGGATGATGTGAGATTATTTTATGGCGCAGTCAGTCACAGCCCTATTAATGGCGCAGGGGAGGCTGGGAGGGCACTAAACACATGGGGGGGGGGGGCAGATAATTCTCTGCAGTATCTTCAGGGATAAGAATTGCTGGAATAAAATAAACCTAATTGTCTCCATATGAATCAGTAATAAATAAATAGCGCTGCCATTTACTGCTAACACCATGATATTGCCTGCACCTTCCACCTGACTGGACTCCTCATTTTACACCTTTAGTGGATGAATCCAAAGGGTCTTCAATTTATTTCACCTCTGACACTTCCCCCCATCCCCTTCCCCTTTGACTCTGACTATAAAGACGTAGATATAAGTCTAGCGCCTTTCTAGAAGATACTTTACCCTATAAGACAAATCTAAAGTTTCCATATTACAAAGTAAATGGTGAACGTTCCATGGCTACGAAAAATTGTCATTTTGTGTCAATCAATTATTTTATTTTTGCGTTAATTACTTGCGATCCAAATCCCTTGTATAGCACTGACTAGATAGATAGAGATATAAAATGAGAAGATCATCTTGTCTGGGAACCTCTTGCGTTATTTTTGCGCTGGACATGGCATAGAGCGCTAAACTAAATCAACAACGCCGACTCGGAGCCGCAAATTCCACCATTGCCCTGTAAATTATAATGTCCCTTTTAAGTTTTATGGCTACTAATGTAGTCACTGACCCCGAGGGCAAGGCTGAAGAGATATAGGCTCCTAGGCCGGCAGAGAGGCAATCCACATTTTAGCGTTAGCGCTTCGGTGAATGTGATGGATTGATAGGTAAAGGAAAGTTCAGACACAAACCTTTATAGGTGCGACTTTATGGGTTTCATTGATCTGGATCAGTGAGCTGAAAACTGTAGCTGTTGCAAAACTTTAACTATCAGGGCATGCTGAAAGTTGTAGTTTTGCAATAGATGGGGGTGGGTTACAGGTTGGAGATAAGTGATGTAGAAGAACCACTGCATTATAAATACATGATATATATATATATATATATATATATATATATATATATATATATATAAATCACCTTATCGCCTTATACACTTTGTTGACGGATTATATTGACGGATTTAGAGTTTGATATTTAAGAAATAAAACTTAACGATCTACTGTACAGGATAGATAGATATGAGATAGATAGATAGATAGATAGATAGATAGATAGATAGATAGATAGATAGATTAGATCCTGACATTTAAGGAAGTAATTACCCCTGGTATACTCATAGGTTTTGGTCTATGGCCCACAAACTCATCCAAAAGGGGAACAGAACACATTGGCAACATTGTTTCCGCTTGATTATTCCGGGTTCTATTAGCCTAATGCCCACCAACTGCCTGTCAGTCACTTCCCTGACACAGCCATAAACCTCTTTGCAGCCCAGTGACCTCTGTAAATAAGACACAAGCCTCGTCCAGTACAAACACCCTACAGGGTTCTGCTCCTTGAATTACATTTAATCCTCATTAATTTTAAGGACACAATAAGGGACTCTGTAAATGTGTCTAATCCTGGATAAAAGGGCCGTAAAATGAAAGCTGGTGTAAAATTAGTACCCGGGGTAATAACTTGGGCAAATTAGAAGTTCACAGGGGATTAAACTGGTATTATTAGACTGAATAAATAATAGCTAAAAATAAAAACAGTCTCCAGGGCGACCAATATAACCGGGGGCATCACTAGGATGCGTCTTCTGTAAACCTCCTTGTAGTCGGATGGACAGTCATCTACATAGAGAGAGTTTATGACTACAACCTCCCCCTACACCCTGCAAATACTACTTTTTTGGGGTATCTGAGCTGCATCTTTCATAATTTTCTCACTCATGGTTGGGTACAGGCTCTGGGCTTCAGAGCTGAAATCAATGGGGATTGTAAAGTGGAATTAAAGGGTTTATTAGATGCTTAAAACAACTCAGATAGAAATAATAGCTGTGGAAATATAAACCCCAGGACAGTACCCGACACTACATGCACAATGGTGTTTACAATAATATTGCAATAATGCAGAAACCGATATTTGCAGGAGACCGATCTATCTATTCCTTTATGTATCTCCTATCTATCCATCTATCCAATATCTGTCTCATATTTATCTATTCCATACCCACCTCTTTATGTATCTCATATCTATCTATCTATCTATCTATCTATCTATCTATCTATCTATCCATCCAATTTCTGTCTCATATCTATCCATTTGTCTCATATCTATCTATCTGTCTGTCTATATATCCATGGAATATCTGCAGATGTGCAAGCATATGTCGGTCTCTTACCGTAGCAAGGAATGAGGGGGTCTCCAGGACTGTCTTGCAGCTTCAGGCTGTCTGTAGGAGACTTGCAGGAACTATTCTGCATGTAGATGTGAGCCTGCTGCTGTGGCTGGCTGTGGTGAGACTGGTACTTAGTGAAGGATCCCTGTTGTTGTTGCTGTTGTTGTTGTTGCTGTTGTTGTTGTTGCTGCTGCTGCTGCTCGCTGGTGTTGCCATCCAAAGACTGGCACTCCTGCTGGAAGGAGCCCCTGGACTTGTCTCCAAAGCCTTGTCCTTTGCTGGCCAGAAAAGCAGGACTAAACTTATCACTGGGCTGGAATGCCCTAAAAGGAGAACTCTGCAGCTCTCTGCCTTGCGTAGTCGGGCTGTAGTAACAATCCATGGCAGTGGCTTCACAATAAGACAAACATGGATCAGCATTCATTCCTAAAATAAAAGGCCCGATGTGTCCTTAATTTTTGGAGGGGCACCAGCTCACTAGGAGTTTCTCCTCTAACTCCCTCCCCCTCTACCTCTCCTCTGGTCTCTGGTTTCCTCTCTCACAAGTTCTTCTCCTTCCTTCTCCTGGGTCTTGCTCTCTTTCTTCCCCCCTCTCTCTGTCTTGTCTTCTTCTCCTCTGTCTCCTTCTCACTCCCTATGCTCTTCCTCTTCCCCCTTCTCTCTCCTCCTTCCTCTCTCTCTGTCTGAGACCTCCTGAGATTTGCACTTGGTACCTTTCCTCTTGTCCAGATACAAGATGCTCCTCACTGTCTCATCCCCAAACCCAACAATCCTCCTCAGTCCAGCTAATAAGAGGGTGGTGACACAGGGGGGAGTGTTGGGGGGGGGGGTATATGGACCATTAAACTTTCCCCATAAAAAATCCTTTTAGATAAAAATAAGAGAGAGAGGACACATGACATTAATGTGATTAGGAGGTGAATGTGGGATTGTGTGAGCCGGACCAGGGTCTGGGGTCTGGACACACTTCATTTGCTATGGGTTCCCTCTGTCTAGGAGGAGGTGTGCACGCCTGGCTGGAGGGGGATGTTGATGGTTCTTTAAATTAATTGATGCCCCCTCAGATTTTACTATATAACTGGGGTGTATTGCGACTTATTAGCGACAATTAAACTAAAAGGAGAAACACAAAATAACAACAATGATGTAACAAAGTAACAATTATGTTACAGATATCTTATTGTGGGAAGGGGGTTGTTTAACCCTGTCAACTCTCTCTCTCTAACTCTCATGTCTGTCTCTCTAACTATCCATCCATCTACATGTCCTGACCGACCTATCTATCTATCTATCTATCTACTATCTATCTATCTATCTATCTATCTATCCATCCATCCATCCCTCTCTTAACCTACCTATCTATAGATATATCTATCAGTCTAGTAGTACACTTCTGTTATATTATGGGCAGACTGTATTTCACTATATTATACATTCACAATGTATATTGTGAATTCCGTATTTACAAACCATGTTCCAGATATATTATTATATATTACGTTATTTTATAATCTTATAAAATGTGATATACGTCTTTTTAAAAAGTTACCTACCGAAATATTTTCTATAGCAAGGCTCTTTATGGACGTTTTTGGGTTGGTTCATAATAGGCGAAAAATCTGCCGGGTAACCCCTTAATAAATCTCAGTTTCCTGCTTTAGGGGAAGGGTCAAAATCACTATTTTTCGAGCAATACCAGTTGCAGTTCTGTTTCGTCAACAGATAGATACATACATGATAGATAGATAGATATGAGAGATATAGACAGACAGACCTACAGACTATGGACAGATGATAAATAATACATAATAGATAGAAGACAGAAAAATAAAAATAATATAGATAAATAATAGATGATAGAATAAGCAGTAGATAGACGATAGATAATAGAAGATAAATAAAAAAAAATAGAGACAGACATTCGATATATATAGATAGATAGAAGATAGATATGATAGATAGATAGATAGACAGATATGAGATAGATAGATAGATAGATAGATAGATAGATAGATAGATAGGAGATAGATATGGGATAGATTATTCTACTAGATCATGTTCATATAATTGTCATTGTTATTATCTACACTATTAGTATATTTTTTTAGTTTTCCCCCCAAATGAAATATTACATTTTCTTCCATCCCTGGCACATTTTAAGGAGGGATACCACATCCCATCTTATCCCATCCCATCAATACATCATCTCACACCTGTCTATAACTCCCACCCCAATCTGACACCCCCCTGTTACTACCCCTGCCCCCTCCCCAGGTGACATTCCCATCTTCATGGCTGCTTTGTCTAGAATTTTCTTCCCATCATGTTCTACAGAAAAAACAAGAAGTTCAGCCCAGGCCTTGATAGGGTTAACCTCTAATAACCCATGGACTATTATCATCTATACTTGCCGTACAGTTTCTGTCTCTTTCCTGAATGTAGCAGATTCAGATATCGCTGAGACTTGTAGTGCCTCAGCAGCTCCAGCGCCCTCTAGCCGCAGACAATCAGCAGCAGCAGCGCCCACTGGCTGGAACGCATCAGGCTCTTACAAGCCGCATCTGCCCCTGATTAACCCTTCCTTCCCTGCAGCCCATTAGTTTTAGGGCTGAATTCTTTGAGATGTATTAAAAGTCAGTGACTATTTCCGGTCACTTTAATAAGTGTCCACTTCAAAGGAGAACTCCTGAGATATTTTATTAGCTGAATTGTCGCAGTAAGAGACAAGTGTCCTGTCCCCAGGAGCTGACACTTCATTTCTGGGGATGTCCCAGAGCCTTGGCCAGGAGCTCAGCCAAAGAAAGCTTTCAGCAAGCTCCATGTCTTATCCTCTTTGCTGCTTAATTCAATCCTCATTTCTCCCAAGGTTTTCATAAAAACCAAATCAGATGGGGCTTCCTTGTTCCCAGGCTGCAGAGAGCACAGGAGTCTGGAGACAGGGGCTCACCAGCAGCAGCGGCAGCAGCTACACAGTCCTATGGGGGGTGAGTATGACCGACCCTGCCAGCAGCCCCCCAATACTCAACCCATGCACCTAGACCCCCCTGGGTCACAAGGAAAGCCCCATCCCCCTCTATCCCTTTCCCATAAACTCCCAATATACCTGACCCTATATCTCAAACACCTAGGGCAGTGGGCTGAAGAGCTTGCAATCTAACTCAAGCTATTTTGTAACTACTACCCCCAGCATGCTCTTCAGACCAATACATTCTGCAGTATTTGCTGCTACCCGTCATTAAAAATCGTTACAGGAACACAAATCTCTCAGATTTTATTTGATGGGTTATTTTTATGCGGTTTGTAAATAGTGGATGTACATTTGTTGCGACATTTTCTGGCCATTTTTCACGGTGCGGCATTTCTGGGTGATCGGGCACAGCTCAGATGTTACTTTTCTGGTAAGAGACTCGGGCAGCACGTGAGGAGCCGGCGGGATAAAAGACGCGTCTTATGTGCGGTAATTAGATTTGTGCATTAAACCAGTGACGAACTATGGCGCAAACCGCACTCGTGAGCACAAAGTGGCTGATTATACTGAGGATTATACTGAGGATACACAGAGAGGTCCCTGCTCCTTAGAGGAGATCTAAGATAGACGAGGGTTATTATCGACCAGGGCATTTATTCTAAAGAATAGACTTTACATTTGTAGCAACATGCGTCTTTTATCTTTATTTAATGTAATCTGTCTATCTATCTATCTATCTATCTATCTATCTATCCATCCCACTATATATCTCATATCTATCTATCTATCCATCTATCTATCTCATATCTATCTATCTATCTATCTATCTCATATCTATCTATCTATCTATCTATCTCTCAACTATCTATCTATCCATATCTATCTATCTATCTCATCTCTATCCCATATCTATCTATCTATCTCTCTATCTATCTATCTATCTATCTATCTATCTATCTATACTATCTATCTATCTATCTCAATCTATCTATCCCATATCTATCTATCTCATCTATCTATCTATCTACCATATCTATCTATCTATCTACTATCTACTCATATCTATCTCATATCTATCTATCTATCTATCTATCTATCTATCTATCTCTCCTCATATCTATCTATCTATCTATCTATCTATCTATCTGTCTATATAGCTCTTTATTTTTATCTATTAATATCTCTCTCTAATCTCTATTTTATTTTATATCTTTTATAACTAATATATATAGTGTATCAATTTTATTCTTTTCTTTCTCTTTTTCTTTCATAACCATATATCTAACTCAAATATCTAGTTTTTCTTTTTTTGTCTATCTAATCTCTATTTTATAACTAACCATCTCTCTCATATCTATCTATCTATCTATCTATCTATCTATCTATCTATCTATCTATCTATCTATCTATCTATCTCTATACTATACACACTATAGTATACACAGTACACATACTACACACAATACAGTGCATACACAACACACACAGTATACATACACAATACTGTACACACACTGCACAGTATACATACTACACACACTGTGCTATAAGTGCAAACACACTATACAGTGCACACACTACACATACACACTATACAGTGCACACACTACACATACACACTATACAGTGCACACACTACGCATACATACACTATACAGTACACACTACACATACACACTATACAGTACACACATTACACATACACACTATACAGTGTACACACTACACATACACACACTATACAGTGCACACACTACACATACACACACTATACAGTACACACATTACACATACACACTATACAGTGCACACACTACACACACACACTATACAGTACATACATTACACATACACACTATACTGTACACACTACACATACACACTATACAGTACATACATTACACATACCCTATACAGTACATACATTACACATACACACTATACTGTACACACTACACATACACACTATACAGTACATACATTACACATACACACTATACAGTACATACATTACACATACACACTATACTGTACACACTACACACACACACATACAGTCATACATTACACATACCCTATACAGTACATACATTACACATACACACTATACTGTACACACTACACATACACACTATACAGTACATACATTACACATACACACTATACAGTACATACATTACACATACACACTATACTGTACACACTACACATACACACTATACAGTGCATACATTACACATACCCTATACAGTACATACATTACACATACACACACTATACTGTACACACTACACATACACACTATACAGTGCACACACTACACATACACTATACAGTACATACATTACACATACCCTATACACTACATACATTACACATACACACTACCTACTATACTGTACACACTACACACACACACTACACACTGCATACAGTACACATACACACACTATACAGTACACACATTACACACACACACTATACAGTGCACACACTACACATACACTATACAGTACATACATTACACATACCCTATACACTACATACATTACACATACACATACTATACTGTACACACTACACATACACACTATACAGTGCATACAGTACACATACACACACTATACAGTACACACATTACACATACACACTATACAGTGCACACAATACTCAATAAATACACATTATACAGTACACACACTATACAGTACACACTACACATACTACATACACAATACCGTACACACACACACATTATACAGTACACATATGTGCAAACAAACTATATAATATACACACTTCCACTATAACAATTGCTACACTTTGGGGCAGAGTTTCGTACACCAGTCTTAATAGAGGGCCAACAGGAGCAGTAGATTTATCATCAGCCCCGGCGGCCTCTTTATAAATCAGGTGCGCGCCGTGCGCCAGAATGAAGGTCTGCACTAGTCAGGACCTGGGACAGATTTCCAGTATAACTCACACCAGAAAACTCACTTGACTTCTAATAAATATGTTGGGGCGATGTGTCCCCGCCTCGGCCCACCCCGATATCCACCCAAATGCGCGGAAAGTGGCGAGAGAGGCGCAGAATGGGGAATGTGGTACACGTTTGGCGCAGAAAGGTCCCCCATTGTCCACAGTAGACACAACACACAAAGTGTTAGAATATCACACTGCTATAGTATACAGTGCACACACTATACAAAGTATATAACATTACACTGCTATAGTATACAGCGCACACTGACTACCACATACAATTTGTTAACTTTTCATTTTTTTTAATGGTTTTGTGACATTGATCTCAATACCTGAGGCGGATGTTTTATTATGGCACACAGCACACTACACACATGGGAAGGATACATGCACAGTATAATGCACACATACAATGTATCATTATAAGATGTACACACTGTGAATACACCATACACTGTATATAGTGAGGGGCAGGAGGCGCACTCACACCCCACACTGTGCCCTCTGCTACATCTACAACATCTAATTGTATTGTAAAGTTTTATAGGAATAGGAATAACACTGGTTTAAGTGGGCACAAACATTTGGTCCAAGTATTTATATGGCATTCACTGTGGCAAAACTTTATTGTGTCCTCTGTAAGTGTGACAATGTGACAATGTGGCCCTCTGAGGAAAAAAAGGGCTTTGTCTGATATACAAAACAATGTAGCATTATGTGGTGTATACAACTAGTACAACATGGTAAAGTATACAAAACTACTAGTATATATAAGAGATACACAACCTGTGCAACATGGTACAGTATACAAAACTACTAGTATATAAGAGATACACAACAAGTACAACATGGTACAGTATACAAAACTACTAGTATATAAGAGATACAACATGGTACATTATACAAGCAGGTATGATATAAACATACGAACCAGTATAATATATGTTATATATAACCATTGCACCAAGAAAAAGTATACAAACAGGTATAATGTATACATATATGATATATACAACCAGTACAACATGGTACAGTATACAAAACTACTACTATATATGTTACAGACAACCAGGATTGGGATATATAGAATAGAAAACCAGTACATTATATGAGGTATATACAGTACAACCAGTAGAGCATTACACAGTATATAACCAGTACATTATATGAATTACACAGTATACAGTACACAGAACCAGTGCAACATATAAGGTATACATAACCAGCAACACAGTATAAAGTATCCAGTATATAACTGTATATAACATACAACTAGTGCAACATAATAAAGTATATCAAACCAGTTCTATCCATGATTGACAACAAACTCAATATTACCCAATGTAGTAAATGGGTAAAAGATCATGCCCAATTTTTTGGTAGGGTGTGAACGGCCCTGAGCGGTGTGACCTCATGTTACTTTACTGTTTGTAGTGTTTAGAGAAATCCAACTCAGTGTCATAATGTATATGTATCATATTATAAGGAGAATGGACATTATTACCAGGTATGGGGCTTTATATTATATAGGAAAAGCAATGGGAAAGTAAGTGTACAACCTGAGAGATTATAGCACCAGGTCCAGTGCTACAGGAGCATCTCAATAAATTAGAATATCTTTGAAACTTTTATTTCTTTCAGTGATTAGATTAATAAAGTGACCTCCTATATTTTCTAGATTCTTTACACACAGAGTCTTCTATTTCAAGTGTTTTATTTCTGTAAATGTTGATTATGGATTACAGGTAATGAAAACCAAATCTAAGAAAAATTAGAATATTGTAAGTTCAGTTCAGTCTTGTAAATTCAGTGTCACCTGCCAAGGTTTCCTAAGCCTTTACATGGTCCCTCAGTCTGGTTCAGTAGGACACACAATCATGGAAGACGCTGATTATGGATTGTATTACTGAATTACTGAAATGAATGAAAGTTTCAAAGATATTCTAATTTACTGAGATGCACCTGTATATAATATATAGGAACATAAGTGTGCAGCCGAGTATAAAGAGAGATTATATCACCAGGTCCAGTGCTGTATAACATATAGGAATATAAGTGTGCAGCCTGAGAGATTATAGCACCAGGTCCAGTGCTGTATAATATATAGGAATATAAGTGTGCAGCCTGAGAGATTATAGCACCAGGTCCAGTGCTGTATAATATATAGGAATATAAGTGTGCAGCCTGAGAGATTATAGCACCAGGTCCAGTGCTGTATAATATATAGGAATGTAAGTGTGCAGCCTGAGAGATTATAGCACCAGGTCCAGTGCTGTATAATATATAGGAATATAAGTGTGCAGCCTGAGAGATTATAGCACCAGGTCCAGTGCTGTATAATATATAGGAATATAAGTGTGCAGCCTGAGAGATTATAGCACCAGGTCCAGTGCTGTATCTCTGCATTAAGTTATCAGATTCATTCTAAACTTTACTACATCTTGGATGAATGTTAGCACCAAATCCAATAGTATAAGATGTAGGAACAGCCATGGGGGCATTCGTGTACAGCCCTGTGTAATGAGGATGGCCAGTGCCATAAGAGAATATACAGGGGAATGACAGAGCCAGGACCAGTGCTTTATAACTTTTAGGAACAGCCATGGGTACATCAGGGTGCAGCCCTATATAAAGTGCTGGGTGCGTTGATTTGCAAGGTATCAGCAGTAACATTAGCATATACAGTGGAATGAGTGTGTTAGGGGGGAATAGTATTGCAAACATTAGTGACACTGCTATGTCCATTGTTGATTTCTAACATGTAGAGACAGCAATGGCTACATTAGTGCAGTCCTATGTAAAGTGCTGGGGCATTGATTTACAAGGTGTGGGAGGGGATTACTGTACTGTCCTCAATAAGGTGAGCAACAAGTCCTGTGTTTTATAAGATATAGCGAAAATATTAGGAATAATAATGTAGTATCCTGTATACGGTGGTCCCAGGTCCAGTGCATTATAAACATAGGAACCAGGTCAGCTTCCAAAATATTGAAACAACAATGGGATTCATGGTACAGCCCTGTACATAGGGGTATAGGTCACTATTGTTCCTGTAATATTAACAGTACCAGGTCCAGGACGTCATAATACATAGGAACATTATGGTGCCAGAACCCTCTACTAATATCACAAATAGGGACCCTCCAGTGACACTATCATGGAGAGCGCCACCTTTTCCTGCACACTTCCAATGGCTGGATTTTAGTACACACAGAAAAATTCTTAAAATAAATAAATAAATAAATAAATAAAAATTATAGAAGAATTTAAAGCATTTTATATCTGCTATGCTTCTCCTTACCAATATTTATTATTTTCATAGTTATTTTATATTATGGTTTGTTCTAGTAATTAAGTTATGAAGTTTAATTATTATGATTTTTATATTTAATTATACAAACATTATTATTTAGAATTTTTATTATATATTTATTATACAATACATTATACTTGTTTATACATTTTTTTAATTTCATGATTTTTTTTAATAGCAGCATTTTTATTACATATATATAGTTATATTTATGAAATATATTTATTATACACTATATTATGATGCATTATATTTTTATAATATTTTTTACATATAAACTATATTGTGATTTATATTTTTTACATATTATAATATGATGCATTATATTATATTTTTTACATATTACACTGCTATGATTTATTATATTTTTATAAATTTTTTACATATGATACACTATATTTATTACAGTACTTTTTACATATTATACACTATATGATTTATTATATTTTTATAATTTTTTACATATTATACACTATATTATGATTTATTATATTTTTGAATTATTTCATTTGCTACAATAAATGTTACATTTTCCTGCTTTATTTGCTCCATATTTGTAATAGGCTTGTGGTATCGGAGCAGGGACCGCCACTAATAGTATAATCCGAGCAGCAAGTTCTATTTTCCTAACACCTGGTACTTGGAGGACATCTTAAGTGCCTGGTGTTTTCCTATAATGTCGACAGAAAATGAGTCGGTTTTATCCACTGCCAAAACATATAGCCGCTTATGGCTGTAATTTCGCATGGAATTCCGTCTGCGGAGAAGTCAGAATAATCAGATGAATGTAAGCGGAGGCTTGTATTACCGCCATGTAGTGTCACTTACATTTTATAGGATATGGGGTTCGGGGTGAATCTTCCATGAAATCTTCCAAATCTATTGATTTCTAAAATTTTGAATTTGAAAAAAGTGCAAATAAAATCATCCCATCAATAGGAGCTCCTTAGTTATTCTGTCCTTACAATGTGTAGTCCTATCTGTTCCTGGGAAAGCTGGGTGGCTGATGTTAGATTTCCCTTAACGGTTTAAATATAGCAATTATAATCTAATATATGTTTGTGTTGTCAACAATTTGATACAAATTACTGTATATGGATTAAAAATTAAAGGGGTTGTTCATATTGGCTCACAAGTAGTCTCATTATATACAAACAGCTAAAACAGAATATCTAATAGATTTGCCATAAAAAGAAACCTTAATTTAGCTGACACAGACCTGCAAATTCCCTGCGAAAACAAAGCAACATAATAAAATTCTGTCTGCCTGCAGACACCACTAGAGGGAGCTCAGGAGCTTACTGAATACACTGCATGATAAACTAAGTTTGTGAGCTCCCTCTGGTGGTGGCTGCAGGTAGAATTTTATCTCTATGTTTTTGCAGGGGATTTGGAGCTCTGTATCGGAAAAATACACGTGACACAGTCTCTGTAATAGACTCCTTATTCATCCACATCCCAATGATACGTAAGAGTCCGAGTGGGAGCAATTTTTTTAACTTTTTTTCCCCCATCTGTAATCTCATTTAATATTATGAAAGATGTAAAAAAATAGAAACAAATATTTATGGCATAAAATTAAATTTACAAAAATAAAATAAATCTGATTCATGTGGTTCTTTAGATATGGTATCCATGAAATATTAATGTTCACAGGATATTTTTGGTCAGATGGAAATCCAAGATGAAAGCTTAAAGTGTATAATGGCTCATTACAGAGTACAATGGAGAGTGCAGTGCACAGAAACAGCACCACTCTGGTCATTGGGTTGGATCCGGTATTGCAGCTCAAGCCTAATCCAAGCTACAATACTAGACATTACCCATGGACAGCGACTGGGGCTGAGCAGCAATACCAGGCATAACCTATGGCCAAGAGTGGCGCTATTTCTGGAGAAAAAAAAAGTCATGTAAATTATAATAGTAATTCCTAATATAATTTTGACTTGACCGATTTGGATCAGAAATGTATTGTTTAATGTTAGACTAATGGCAAGACTCCACAGCGCCACCTGTGTATTGCAGTAAAATTGCAACATTTTCCTCTTAAAGCTGCAGCACGTTGACATTGATCACATGTCTGTATTCTGCCTCTGAAAGGTCTGGCTTTCAAAAAGTTAATGGACACCTGTAAATGACCTGTTAATATTAGGTCAGGTGAAATTTTAGCTGTGTGTGCGCCAGGGAAAGCTGGGTGACAAGCAGTATGGTTGTTACCAAACTTTTTCAGACTTCTAAAAGGTAAGATTATGCACTGCCAGGCTGAAGCACTGCTCAGGACTCTGGAAAGCCTTTATATGGTTTGCTGTACTAGTGTTTGTCACCCAGCTTTCCCGGCTGGGGATGAATGTATTTCAGGGAACATGATGCAGGACCTCTTGTGCTGGGCGCTGCTCCCATCTGCCAGTATTACCCTTCAGCAGTCATGGCAGGAGTAGTATAAGACCTGGAGTAATCTTATCTTGTATAACCTCAGAGGGTTGCGTTTCCTCGGCAGCTGTGGTGATGTGCCAGGCGCTGGAGCGCAACCTCTCTACACTCTCCAGAACAATCTGTATTTATCCACTTCAATTAGTTTCTTGTCTGTTTTCTATCCTACATCTTCACTTACAAAACCAGCAGAGGAAGTGACTGTACAAAACTCACCAGCAGGGGGAGACACTGGGAATTACAGGTGGGCAGGCTGAAAGCACCCCAGCACTGTGCTGCCACCTACATAGTCATTGACTGGCATAGGTGTGAACTTCTGCGAAAGTGCCAGCCTCTCTGCATTGCAATCATTGCCAGCCTCACAATAGTCTCCGTAATGTCTGTAATGTCAGCCTCACATTGTGCCAGTCTTACTGTAGTCCCCAGTGCCAGCCCCATGCTGATGTGTGTAATGCCAGCCTTATGCCAGTCTCACTGTAGTCCCCTTAGGGTCAGCCTTATACTAATGTCCATAATGCCAGCCTCACTGTAGTTCCCATAATGCCAGCCCCATACTGTGTAATGCCAGCCTCACTGTAGTTCCCATAATGCCAGCCCCATACTGTCTGTAATGCCAGCCTCACTGTAGTTCCCATAATGCAGCCCCATACTGTCTGTAATGCCAGCCTCACTGTAGTTCCCATAATGCCAGCCCCATACTTTCTGTAATGCCAGTCTCACTGTAGTCTCCCTAGTGCCAGCCTCAGACAAAAGTCTTTAAAGTCAGCCTTACTGTCACAATAGTGCCAGACTCATCCTAATGTCTAGAATGCCAACCTCACAGTAGTCTCCATAGTGCCAGGTTCATACTAGACACCCATAGTGCCAGCCTTATACTATTTACCTACAATGCCAGCCTCTCAGCAATTTCCATAGTGCCAGCCCAATACTAATGTCCATAATGCCAGCCTTACTGTATTCCCAATAATGCGAGCCTCAAATTAATGTCTATAATGTCAGCATCATACAATCCCCTATAGTGCCAGCCTCATACCAAAGTCTGTAATGCCAGCCTCATAGTAGTCTCCATAGTGCCAGCCTCATACTAATGCCAGCTTAACAGTAGTGGTGCCAGTCTCATATTAAAGTTTGTAATGCCAGCCTTACTATAGTCCTCGTAGTGCCAGCCTCATACTAATGTCTATAATGCCAACCTCACCCTAGTCCCTATAGTGCCAGGCTCACAGTCATTCCTCATAAGGTAAGGTACCATGCTGTGATGACTTCCTCTTTCTGTTCTGATCTCATATGCTGAGAGAAGTGATGTCTGTGCAACAGAAAAGCCTCTGGTATTACAGGGATAGTGCAGGGTGTACACCAAGGATGGAGAGCATACACACATTACAATGATACAAATCTTTTTGAAGCCTTATTTCCATAAAATCTGAGTTAATGCAGAAATTGGTAATACAGATATATGGTAATACATGTCAGGACCTGAGACAGTCGTCTGACCAGGACTAAATCTTTGTGTCTATGGCCGCCCCTACAATGGTGGGGGAAGTAGATTCAGTGCATTTAGGTCCACACATCATAGACACATAAGGCCTTGATATTTCCTTATCTTCCCAGTTTATGGCCAGTGAGACAGTGGAGTCTGCAGCCTTGTGAAGCCTGACAGCTGCAGTGACAGCGCCCCTCTAATGCACTCACAGTACTGGGTAATAAGCTTCTTTATTGCACTGCTGTGATCTCTCTGCCATTTATCACCCTAGTATTAACAGAGGCAATGGCTACAGGTGGGGACTCACAGGAGAAGGGAAGTCACCCTCTTATAAAAGCTGCAATAAATATCACTGCTCCTAAAGGGGCATCACCAACACAATGGATCGGTAGGGCCTGGTTCACACTGATTCTAAAACTATCTAAAATGTTAAAACTCTTTAAGAGAAAAAAAAAAAGTGATTAAAAGGATGTCCCTGCCAGGCTGACACTTCAGTACCAACCTCTGGCACAAGAAGAACATTAGGTATGGGGGTGCTGACTGTCTCCTAACATGTAACTCAATACAAGGGTAAGGGAATAATATAATAATAATACATTTTATTTATATAGCGCCAACATATTCCGCAGCACTGTACAACTTGTAGGGTTCAAATACTGACAAAAAAGATACATTACAAAGAAATAGTCAATTCACATACTGGGACTGAGGGCCCTGCTCGCAACCATATGATAGGGGCACTGCGGCTAGCCGTCTTGTAGGGGAACTGTAAGTAGTACTACCATGGGGCACTATGGCTGGTACTATAATGGGGAACTAAGGCTTTCAATGTTATAGAGAGACTGTGACTTTGTTAAGAGGTAGTGTAATTGGCTCTATTATGGGGTACTTAAATTGGGTCTGTTATGGGTCACTGTGTCTGGCTCTGTTATGGGGCACTGTAATTGGCTGCCCATTATGGGGCATTGTGACTGACTCAGTTATGGTGAACTGTAAATGGCTCTTTTATGGGACACTGTGGCTGGCTCTGTTATGGCGCACTATGGCTAGACTTGATATAGAGGTACTATTACTAAATGAGGGTGCTATGGTTGACATTTTTACATCAGCTCTGTAGGTGGCATGATTATTGAGACTCAATAACTATTAAAGGTAAATGATTAGCTCCGCTATGGAGTACTGTGGCTGGCTAGAGACTGTTACAGGGGACTGTTATTCTAGCGGTCAGAGTTATATGGGTATTGGAGGATATGGGGATTGGGACTGGTATATAAATCTGGTTATTTAATAAGGGGGCATCTGAGAAATATACTATTCTAGTTATAGTTGCTAGAGGGTACGCTTTGTTTTCCTGTTGGACAGAGGACATCACAGCACAGTATATAGTGCATATGTTATACCAGTCTATTCCAATATCAATTTATACATCAGCCTTGCGGATGGCCAAGACAAGGCAGGATAGTAGCACTATACTGACAGATATCGCTCTGCCTACAACTCCTACACAATGAGGTGCTGTAACAGACATGGCCCCAGTTTTCTGACCCCCTCACCTCAGTGCAGTGAATTGTAATGAAGAGATTGCTGAGGGGATCCCCCACATCTGTTTAGAATTTTATTATATGTATTTTTGCATTAGGCTTGATCTGAGTTTCGAACTCAGGACCACACGTAACGATAATGTATGCAACGAGAGGTATTTCTCTTACTAAACTTCAATAGTAAGCATACAATGTTGAAAATTGGTAAGAGAAAAACCTCACATTGAAAAAACGAAGCCAGTGACTCGAGCAGTGGAGTGACTGTCTTACCTATATCATCACCTGGGTTCAAGACCTGGCTCATACCTTAATCTTCATAGATAGAGGAACCCCTCTAAGTTTTAGTAATTTTTCATAGGATTATAGATAAATAATGTTTATATTTCAAACTAAGAATTGGTTGAAAGGAATTTTATGAAACTTGAGGAGGATTCCAGTAAATGAACAGTTACTTGCAAGTCAACAAAGTGGCCTGAAGGTGGAGGCCTCATTGAGGGCATAGCCTACCCGATACTGCCAGTGACACATTTTTGGGTCACAACCCTCTTCGAGAAGAACAGTTGTGTTAATGTTACTGTTAATGAGGCAAAGCTGGGACACAATGTCTTTCTGTTCATCGACTAAAGTGAAATCCCGTCAGCTCAGCGCAGGATCTTACCTCCTACAACCTTGCTGAAATCTCGCAGCTCATGGATGCTGCCTGCCTGTCATCTGTTCGCTGACACATCAGCCATATTAAAGTAGCCCCCTGGTAAGAATACACGGCCTGACAGAACAATATGTGTTTGGGTTTCTTTTCTCTTTTGCCTTGGGCATTTGGATGTCGGCCCGGTCCCTCAGATTTGCTGGCCCTCACCTCAGCTATGCCCTCCTGGAAGAGATGATTCTGCAGATCAGGTTTCTAAAAAAATCCACAGCAAAATGCAGAAGAGCCAAATACATTGCAAATGATCACATCTCTCCCTTATTTTGGGTCAGAAGGATCTTATATGGACTGATACTGGGATATCACAAATTACATTGGCCAATAGTGACCCCTATGCCCAAAAATCATGAAAGTTGAGGTCATGGATCAGAGACGTAACATGAAGCTCCTGGGTCCCAATGCAAAGTAGCAGAGACCCCAACTATAATGTATTGTCTATAGAACTGGTCTCATATTGGGAAGACACACCTTATGAGTCCCCTAAGGCTCCTGGGCGCAACTATACTCTCTGCACTATTACTGGCACTCCTATAGAGGGTTATTTGGCACGGTTGTAGGGACATTGTGGCCGGCTGTGTAAAGGTATATTCACACTGTATTGTTTCCACACTTATTCTGGGGTCTCGCCAGGTCCCACCCACAGTACAATAAGAGGTCCTGGGAAGGTGTGGAGCAATAAAAAAACAAAAAAAAACAAAAAAAAACACCATACTCACTCAACTTTCCTGTGTTCTGCCGCAGCAACCGGCCCCTGCTGAGGCCTGTTATTGGGTCTCAGCAGTCACGTGGAGGGCGTTGACATCATGGCGCTTTGACAAAACCCCCATGTGATCATTCAGGCCCAATTACAAACCTCACGGGTAACCCAGGGCTCCTGAGGTCATAGAGCAACTGGAAGATGCCAGAGATGCCCAAGAAAGAGGACTGGACATGATGGTGCAGCACAGGAAAGGAGAGTATGAATGGTTTTTTTTTTTCTCTGGCCTCCAATTATTTTAAGAGAAGAGACCCCTGAGTATAATAATGATTTGTGGGTGGGGAACTCCAAAAATGTTGAACCTGAAATTTTTGGAGAATTCAAAAGGATCCCAATTCATTATGAACTGGTTCACTCATCTCTAGTCCTCCGTCCTCTCTGCAGTTTCTGGCTTTAGTGCTGTACCCAACACCTGCTTGCGACTGCTGAGGCCTGTGATTGGCTGCAGCGTCCACAAGAGATATCCTTTATTTTACACCATTTCCTGCTGTTCCTAAATTTACTTTTTCCGTTAAAAATCCCTTAGTGTCGCCAGACAGTATAATTCCCCAGTTGTGTCCCCCACACAGTATAATGCTCCCTTAGTGTCCCCACAAAGAATAATGCCCGCCTTTGTGGACTACATACAGTATAATGCTCCCTTAGTGGTACCCACACAGTATAATCCCAATACCGGCAAGATGGCAAATCCATGTCTAACACATACTTATAAACTCTCCCAGAATGTCTGGGAAGCCCCCAATAAAAGGGTGACCTCCTGGATTCCTGGAATTTCACGCATCCTCTAGGCTGCCATTTTATATGTGACATGGGCACATTATGTGCCGGTCACATCACAAAAAAATGGGCATGGCCAGTATGTTTCATGTCCACTTCACAAAAAAAAATAGATGTGTTGAGGTCCACAGGGACATTGCCATATCCAAAATTTTCATGGCATGCTGAGCTCTCCATTGCCTTTGGCATTAGGTCACTATTGTTGGCTAGTAGGCTCCTTGGCTCCAATGAAAAATCTATACCAAGGCCCAAGGCCAGCTACCATACACCATTTTGTAACACTGCAGTCTACTTATGTGGGAAAGGGGTGCTCTGGGCTCTCAGACATCAGGGCCAAGGGTAACTGCTACCTCTATACCCCCTATAGCTGTGCCGCAGTCCAGTGTTCCACTCACGGTACCCACGTAACACGGCAGTTACTATACAATACAATAGACAATAAATACAATAAAAAATATCCGTTTTATGACCTATAGCTTGGCCCTCTCTGTGCATTTAATCCCAGTATGAAGCAAGGGAAAGCTGAAGGATTTTTCTAGTAATCGCCTACCTTAAGTGGGCTGAGAAGCGACACGCAGCCCCAGCCAATTGGCCGTAGATGTGTGAATGAGCCCGGGCCGGCAAGGTGTTGATTATAGAAGCTCGTTTTAATTTGGCCGTGCTAATACTGATTTGGGGACGAGCTTCCGAGGTTCGGTAAAATGACAGCCCTGTCATCCCATGATTACGATCACCTGTCCCTCACCGCGGCCCCAGATTTATTGACTGCCACATTTTAATAAAAAACACACACCTCCCCACTGGCTGCATTAAGAGATTTCAGGCAAAACAGGCCGGCCATGCCATAAATTTCCCTCTCAAGTAATAACTCAGGTCTAAGCCCCGCGGTCTCTGCCTTTTTTTTTTTTGTACATGGCAAAAGTCCAAATGAGGCTATGGACTCCGCACCCCTGCAGGAAACCGCGGGCGAACAGTATTAACTCTTGTAGTGTCAGAGATCATGCACTGCCGGGCACCTCACAGTATAAGGCCTATGTCCAGGGCTGGATTACACAGGTCTTTGCCCCATTTTTTTGTAGCCTCCATTACTCACCCCCTTAACGTCCTCCTTGGTGGTTCAGCCCAGTCCTGCGGTATTATTAGTGGGACACTGTATGCCTTATGTGTTGCCTGCCTGGCGCTATTTGGTTGGCACCATGGGGCAGATGCAAAATGGTCTTCGTTGCCCATAGCAACCAATAAGCATGCAGATTTAAATTTTCAGGACCAGAATACAAAATGAACGTTGTGCTGTGATTGGTTGATATGGGCAAAGACGACAATTTTGCATCTGCCCCAATGTGTTCTAAAAATGGCTGACGTTCAGGTGAATAAGGCCTTATAGGAAAACTGTCTGTCACTATTATGTAGGCATTGGGTGTTGGATATTATTAGGTGTTGGCTGCTTGGCACTATTATATGGGCACTGTATGGTACTCCTATATGCTGTCTGCCTGCCACTTTTATGTCAGCACTGTATGACACTTATGTGGCGCTATTATATGGGCACTGTATGGTACTCTTGTGTGTTGACTTCCTGGTATTAGTATTTCGGTACTGTATGCCTCTTTTATAGGCTGACCTCCAGGCATTATTATGTTGGCACGATGCGTTACCCTTGTGTGTTTACTGTCTATAGCTATTACATATGGGCACTGTATTAATGTTTTATTTGTTTACAGCCTGGTACTATTATATAGGCTCTGTATTGTACTCTTCTGTGGTGACTGGCATTACTATATAGGCGCAATATGGTACTTTTATGTGTTGACCGCCTAGCGCTAGTACAGGTACTATATGTTTTTTTAAGGGATTTACTGACTGACTATTACATATAGGGACATCTCTGAGGATCTGTTACATCCAACAGAGGGCGCATGAGCTCCCCAGCTCCTTTCCCATAATGCCTTGTATATATATATATATATATATATATATATATGACTATTACATAGGCACTGTATGGTACTTTTATGTGTTTACTGCCTGGCACTATTATATAGGCATTATATGATACTCTTATGTATTTACTGCCTGGAAATAGGATATAGGCTCTATATTGTACTCTTATGTGGTGACTGACCTTGTTATATATGCACTATATGGTACTTTTATGTGTTGACTGCCTGGAACTAGCATACAGGTACTATATGATTGTCTTTTATGTTTTTCCTACATTGTGCTATTATATAGGCACTGTATGGTATTCTTATGTGTTTACTGCTATTATGTAGGTACTGGGGTCTGTTGTGACAAATACTGGTGACTATAGAGGCACAGATCTTACACCACTGACTCACCAGGGACTGGTCAAAGGGCTGAAAATCTGGTATCCTGCAAAGTACATACAGATTTCAGAAGAACTTTGGGGCGTTTCCATAAACATCTTAATAATTAATTGACGTGCAAATTTTTTAAAGCAGGATGCCAGCATGTTATTGGCCTACATATCCCCTCCCCGCTCCTGCCTTTCATGAGGACGGCTGCACAAGGGCTACAGATTTCTTAAGAGTAATCTAGAAAGTTTCAGGCGGAGCACACCTAGGTATGACTCTCCGAGGCCAAGCGTCCAGACTTCTTATCAGTGACACCTCGCTACTCCAATGTGTCTGAGAAGGCTTCATGCTTTATAGATGAAGAGGCCGAGGAACATTTCAGTAAAATCTTTGATAAACCTGGTGGATTTTGTGGCCTGATCTCCAATGTCAGGGTCTCCTTTGGTCTACCTTCACTCTTGTTTGATGCAGCAGATCTGGCCAATCCACCATCAAAGCCAAACTCTAGAGGGAGAGGACTTACTAAGTAGTAATAACTATAGAAGAGGTCCCCAGCAGGCCCATAAATCAGGGCAATGGCTTCCTTAACCCTCCTAATTAACCTCTCCCTCTGACGGCTAAGAGGTGTGACACGCC